>JADWOT020000959.1:0-59045 GCA_036345935.2 Taenia hydatigena
TTACTCTATCGTTTAAAGCACACGCACACACATGACTGGTCTATTGCACATGGCTTTAATTGACTGAGTGATGTCATGCTTGTGTCCGATGCAGTGGAGCTGGTGGTGCGCTAGGTAGTTTGGGGGGAGGAAGGGGATGCCACCGACATAGACATGCCCAGGGTAATGGGTGCAAGTATCTGGTGCCCGGTCCATTGACATTAGTTTGCTTTGTGTCTGCCGCACGAGTTTATTTGGGGTACGTCACTTATTTTGTGGTGCGTCCTGCAGTGATGCTGACCTGGATACGACAGTGGTCGCAAGTAATGTCGTGTTTCCGCTTCTCTATCTATTCGCGGTATCCTTTTCCACTATCATACCTAATAAAGGTGTTGCTTTGATTGGATTTCTTTGCGAAGTACTAGATTTATTCCGTTATTGAATCGCACCTCTGTTTTTGTTTATTCACTTAGCTGGCCGGTTGGTAGAGATGTAGAGATAGAGGCTGGGTGAACCGGCAAAGCTGGTGTTGGCTGCCTAATGACCTTCCAGTCACTCCGTAAATCCCTTTATGCCAACCTATCTGTCTAGTTTCTCAACTATCGATCTCTTCGCCTGTCCGTTCTCGACCCGCGGAACGTGTAGGGGTCAATTTGGGCAGCCTGCGGTGGATATATAAGACCGGTTGAGACAGACCTGCCTGCAGTGTTCGCAGAAAGCATGAATATATTTGAAAATGAATAAGTTTGGATGGCTAAGATGTTAAGAGAAAGCGATTTGGTCAGACGAATGGAAAGCCACTAAGATTACTCGGTTCGCTAGTCTTTGTACCGATTGAAGGTGAGGGAGAGGAGCGGGTGCCAAGTGCTGTGGCTTAGAGCCACATCAATCATCAGTATGTCTGTAAATCAGTCAGTGTCTATCACAGGAGGCTCTTCATCGAGTGCTTGGTGCGTAGTATTTTACAATTGACCTCTGTGTTATTGATTCCTCCCACTCTGTCATGGTTTTTGTTTTCTGCTGTCGGTAGGCATAAAGTTATTCCTTTCTTTTAGCATGGGAAGCTCTCTTATGGTCGTTGGAATGATTAACGATTCAATTGCCTAGGCTTAGGATTTTGCTAGATTTCCAATAAGTAGTGTAATTTTAAAGTATTTTTGAGGAGGGTGATTAAAAGTTCACAGTTGTTCGTCCCCCTTTTTTCATAACTGAGGGCCAATTTCGTTTGTTAACGGAGTGTCAACGAGCTCCCGTTATTCTGTTGACCACGTCTTCCTTATGGCGTCGTTTTTTGCTGATTTTTTTTCATTCCTGCAATTTCGTCGTGAGGGCCAATGCTTTTGAAAAAGGATTAAGGGCGATCACTTGACAAGCTGAGGTCTCCTTTGCTTTTTGTTATCTTGTAAAGTGTAGGCATTAATCCACTCACAGACTCGTAATAGAACGCTGGGGTTTTCGCGTCTCGAATTCAGCTATTACGTGCAAAGTTAAGTAGGTTGATTTCTTTTCTCAAAATGTAATTTTGCAATTATTCTTCTGGGTCACCCTTTTGAATTGTTTCCGTTGATCCCTAAAAGCTTTTCTTCGTTCGTGGGAAATTCCACCTTTCTGTAGCTATACAGTAAAATGGCAGCCATTTTGTTTTGGTTATTTCGTTAGGCAAGCAATTTTGATGTGCCTTTGTTTTCCTTGTCTCCAAGCTTGTGGGTTCAAGTTTTTGATCTCTTTTTAGCTTTGACATCCAAAGTTGAGCAATTTTCATCGATCTAGCCTCGTTTTCCGTTGTGAATCCCTTTTTTTGTGTCATCTCTGCCTCGGGCCCCTAAGTGCTTGCCATTCTTAAGGTGGAGGGATTGATAAGTAGATCCTCTACGCTTTATTTGTAATAGTTGTTCCCTTTCCTAGTTCTTGAATGAACCCCCAACGTGTACCATTTATTTTTATAAGGATCTCTGCGATTTTTTACTCCTACCTACAACTTCGTTTTGAAAGGGAATGGCCTCTTGGGCCATAGACCGATTTAGTATGTGTAGTATTTTTTCACAACCTATGAATCGGTCCCACTGTCGCCAGCGTTTGCCTGTCTGGAGCAGTAGGACGAGTGGTTTTGGTCGGCGTTTCATTAGTGCAAACCGTTTGGCAATGTTTGGTCTTGGCTAGAATCTAGCTGACGACGTCCAGGCCACAGCACGCGTGTAGCGTGTCGTACAGGAAGGACAGTTCCATGCCTATCGCATCACTTCGGCCTTTTACACATCCTGATTGTGATTTTCTTTTTATTCGGGCACAAGAGGGGAGAGGATGTTTTAACTGCAGGTGCACCTGAAGGCATTGAGCAGTTGTACGAAGTAGACGCTGGGTAAATTGAATGCAGACGAGAGGTCCGCTATCCAAAGCGGGTTATGAGTGGATTTAGTCGGTGTGGAAACATCGATACTACCGCGGGGTCCATGAAGAGCATGCGTCAAGAGGGAAGGGGGACACTAGGGGGATTAATTGTGTCTTCTGGCTGCACTTTAAGGTGAGACGGAACAAATCTCTGTAAATCCTGAATCCTCGCCGTTCCTGATGCCTACATCTCCCTCTCCAAGTCGTGATGATTTCTCGACTGAGTTGTATGTTCCTGTAAATTTCCCATAATTAGTAAATTTAAAAATGTTACTCCTTTGTTCGTGTTTCTTTGCAAACAGAGCAATGTGAAGATTGAACGTGCTTGCGCAGGTGATAATAAGTTTGCTTTTTGATTAACGTGGCTGAGGTGTGTGGGATGAGGTGGTCCACCGTTACGTTTCTGGTGAGACGTCGTCATCTGTGGCATGGGTGTTTGAGTGCCCCTTTGGTGGAGAGGCAAAGAAGTAACTTATCTCAATCCAGAGACTTGTCTTGTGGCCGTGCTTAAAGCCTCTTAGCGCCTCTTCTGTTCTCCTGTAGCTCTGTGCTATGTTAGAAAAGTCTCAAGATGGTGGTGGAAGTGCAGCAGCTAAATTTTGCTGTGAGGAAATTATTAAATGAAAATAGTTGTTTAGCGCACCACTTTTGTGCTGAGAGGTGAGTGAGTACATAAACTATGCACAATGGTTCAAGCTAAATTTTGGTGATTCTGAGCTGATTTTAATAATAAGTCGGAATTATTGGAATAGGCTATGATGGCATGTAATTAAAGGACAAGTGCAGTGACTTGAATCAGAACTGTTTTCACGTAACCGTGGCTATTTTGAGTCATCGGGCTGCCCGAAACCTCACTAGTGCCTACTTCCATGCACTAAACTACTTTGAGGTAAGAGATTATCACGTTTTTTGTTGATGATACAAGTGGCATCATTTGAGGAACAAGAATAAATGTGGTGCTTCATGTTGCCTATACCCTCCTTTACATGACCTCTGCCCCTCTGGACATAAATTGTGCACTTTAGCTGAGGTGCGGGATTCGGCGAATGCCGATGCTTTGTGTTTACAGGATGGAAGATTCAGGTGGTCCTGCTGTGTGCATTGCATGGCGTCGGCGTGCAACGCAGCAATTATTTGTCACTTCCAAGTGGGGTATCACGATATCAATGAGTAGGTGGCCACTGACAAGGGCACATGTCTTCCATTTCGGCGCTCAGTCCAGCCATCGAATGACAAGGAAGTGGTCTACCTACTCTCGACAACAATAATTGCACAACGACAAACATCGGCAATGTGGTACCCTCTTTAGTTACTAGCGTTTGGTCTTCAGGCTGACGTGCAGTGCGTGGTACCAGTTCAAGCAATTAAGTAAGTCTGTGATTTCATTCGCCCATGACCTCATCTCTCCAAATGATTGAGAGTGAAGGGGTTTAGTAGATGGCGACAATGTCATTTCCAGTGTAAATGATGCATCCTTAAGCGCGTGGATATGTGCTGGTTAAAGGTAGTGCAGGCGGTCATCTAAGTCTGGGACCCCATTTAGTTATGGCCCACGATCCACGGTGAATTCGCCCAACAAACAAGCCAATTCTGTTAAAATGATTGAGGAATGCGTGTGCAATGTGTGAAAATGGCGCCATTATCATTGCAAAGTGTGCACACTCACGAAAGTTATGCGGTCATTTACGAAATTTAGTGTCAACGAGGCAGTTCCCCTTCTTAGCTGTCACTTCCAAGTGCTTAAAGCGAAACGTACTGATCATGCTTTTCCTAAAAGGAATTAAACTGTACACCAATGCGGTGTTACAGTCTTGGACGCGGATATTCCAGATCATGCCGGTGAGGTTGATCGCTTTTTCCCCTGTGGTTCCTCTACTTTATTTCTTCCTTTGTATTAAAAAGGAAAATCTGTGGTAGGAGGAGAGGAGTGCCACAACGCCCCGAAGGAATCTATCACAGCTATTGACTGTGGGTCAGCAAGCACCAAAGGGAGGCAAAAGTGGTGACGTGTAAAATGAAACTGGTGATAACTCTCACGATAGGCGGAGACAATTTGTTCCCTTTGTCAGCAGGATTTTATGTTACCTTTTCGGCCACGAAACAAATGCGGCCGTCGAATAGGGCTCTGCAGTTCAAGCGGCAGTGCGTGGAGGAGATGGTGAACCTGCCTTTCGACGTTGGTGAGCGTCGCAGTCAAGGACCTGCAGTGCCCTCTCTGCGGTTTCATTTTGCTTGATTTATTTATTTGCTACCTCAACGGTGAATGATTTTGTTTTGAAATACTGTTTGGCGGTGTTGCGATTCCACTATTTATTTGGGCTGTCATGGTATTAAGCAGAACGTTTCAATTTGTTAGTAAAGGAAATCGCTGCGAAAATTTAGCTTTACATGGTGTTGCAGATGGTGTGGGACCCGGGGTGGACAGAAGTGCCTCCTTTGTGGAGCGCTGCGGGGGCTGCTAAAGAACACCAAATTGAAAAACGATCTTCGTTATTGCTTCGTACATCGTTCAGGTAGGTGTGGGTTTCAATTCGTTGGGTGCTTTGTCGTGTTTTGCACCTTAGCCGCTTTGATGAACAACGCTTTTTAAGGCGGACTGTCGCTAATTTTCGTCTTTTAAGGCCTTCATTGTTGTTTCTTTTGTAACCGATACAGTATGCGAGACGTGACACAATCCACGCCGGTGGAATCACTCATACCTGTAGCGTTGGTGTTGGTGGATGCAGCGGGTGTAGTCTTGAATAGATTGCCTAGCTGTTCCCCACTGGCGAGCGGTGTGCCTCTAGCACGTTCGGCAAGCGTGATTTGAGTAAATGCAAGCCAAAGTAGTTGGGATTTCACTTTGAATGTGACTTCGACGTGTATTTCACGGTATTGTCAAAGTAGGTGTCGATTCGCAGGTCGAAATGGTCAGATCATCGTATGACTTCACCATGAGTGAGATTTTTTGTTCTGTTTGTTTTGTTTTACCGAAATCTTCTATCGGATTGAGTTAGCTTCCGCATTCAATGCTGAATATTGAGTATGAAATTTATTTGTAAAAGTTGCCGCAAAAGCATTGTTATCAAAATGAGAGACTAGACAGAGTATCGCCACGTTTATCCAACGCAACTCGAATTGACTACGAAAACAGCATCATTTGGAAAGCAAGTGGTTTAGGCTTGAAGTAGAGGCACTCGAGGTTGAGATTTCGTATGCGTAAGCCATCACATCACCTGTCTGCAAATTTGCTACAGAAAGGTAAACATGAATGTGAATTCTACTTACTATCTGCTGCTAGTAAGAGACCTTGTAAATCACATAAGGTTCATGCGGTTGTATCAATTCCTGTTGGGGTTCAGTCCCACTACTTCCACTCGGCGTACTTAGAAGGCTTCAATCATTGAAAAGGACTCATTGAGCAGCTATTGATGGAAAGAAATGTGACTGATGGCATAGCCATGCGCACTCACATTTACAAATCGCAAAAATAGCAGGTGATGATGGCGCTTGATGCCTCACCGAATTGTTAAGCTACTTGTCGATTGAGTAATCACTCTTATTAAGAGAAAGCAGTTGATCAACAAGGAGAATGCTCACACGCTGGCACAGTTGTGAAGTGGTGGTGTTATCTATGAGATGTGCACTTTTAGCAGTCGGAGGCCACGGCCCTACTACAGTTGAATATCAGATCGAAGAAAGGACTACATGGGAGCCTACCCCTCCCTACTACAAACTCTGCCACCAATGCTTTTGCGTCAAAATCGAATTGAAGGAAACCGAGCATGGAAACGGAAAAATGGATGGCAATCAGGCCTAGAGATTTGTTTTGTGAATGCAATAAACAGTGATTCACCATAAAGGGAACCTATGCGCTTTGCTTCAGTGGAACCGCTGCAATATCTTTGCACTTCTGTTCCCCTTTGATCACAATATAGGAAGATGAATTATTCAACATACGATTCGCCAAATCACCTGGAATGACACCGTCATTCGCATTAAGGAAAAGGTGTCAAATTGGCAACTGTTCTCAGATTAACCAACTTAAAAAGTGTAGTATTCGTAAACTAGGTTGTTGCATTTCCCTTCTTCAGAAACAAGTGTGTTAGATGCCAATTTGTCAGCAGAAAGCATTATTAAACGCCATAGCTATGCTTACATATATTTCAGTGGGATGCAACAAAGATAGCTTTTACTTACCACATTAATTCGTGGGTGCAGATTTGTGCAAATAGGTGTCTGTAGCACTTTGTTTGTTAGAACGGCCGGTCTCTGTCAAGGTCACAGAGGTGTCCCTATTGCCCTAGCTGCGTGGGCTGGCCTCCGGGCCATGCCAGCAGGCTATTTCCCTCTGCCCGGTGAATATATGTATTCTACCCTGCCGCTTTGCTTTCTTTTGCCTTAAGGGAGCCTCGGGACGCTACATTGGTGGCAGCGGAAAGCGGACCCGACTCTATAGGGTTTTTTTATCCCGATCTCTACCGCCTGCGGCATGTTGCATCGGTGCGAAAGAAGTGCATGTGCTACGGATGGACTACGAACGACGTCCACCTCCGGCATCCAACTTATCTCCGTGTTCTACAAGAAAGCTATCAACAACTGAAGCGACACTAGCCACGAACCACCTGGAAAGTTTCGTTCCAAAGGTTATCCCTAATATACTCGCTTAAGGAGATCGGCGTGCTAACGCCCCTCTACGGACATACTGATGGTCGGCAGAACCACTTATTCCGAACTTTGTTTCCAAGCCAGACGAAACTCAAAGTGCAATGCACTGTCAAGAGGGATCACTGACGTTGGTGTCAAGCATCGCCTCAATCGCGTCGAATGTCGGCGACTGGCATGGTTAGCTCGTGGGTGCTTGTTGCAGCACTGAGTATGTTGTGATGGCTGACGCGGGAGATGTATGAAGGGTCGCGTCGGGGACGACGCTCGAAAGAGGAGAGGGGCAATGTAGCACTTTGTTTGTTAGAACGGCCGGTCTCTGTCAAGGTCACAGAGGTGTCCCTATTGCCCTAGCTGCGTGGGCTGGCCTCCGGGCCATGCCAGCAGGCTATTTCCCTCTGTCCGGTGAATATATGTATTCTACCCTGCCGCTTTGCCTTCTTTTGCCTTAAGGGAGCCTCGGGACGCTACAGTGTCTATTATGCGCCAAAGCATTGTCAAATGTCAATTAACGAAAGCTATACTTGTAGTGGAGCTAGGAAGATTCATTTCTAGATTTGAAGAATCAAGGACATATGATAAGAACAAAAAAGACGTCTTTGTTACATTCCGTTTTAAAATAAAGAAATTGTAAAATGGAAGTAGAATAAAGTTACTAGATATGGACATAAGCGCATGATTAGTGATGCATTTTGTTCCAATGAGGGTTCAAAAGCTAATCATTTGGTCCTGTATTTCAATCGCGATGTGTCACGTACCATTTAAGAACAAAAATAAATTCATACGGTGGTCGTAATTTTTAGGACACACGCCGACTGGGAATCGTATGTTTCGTTAAGTGAAACAATTCTTTAAGTTAATTAAATCACTCATCAATTCGGAGGTCATCAGCGGTAACTGCTTTCCACCTTGTTGGTTAATTGGTTCTGTTGCTGCACCAAAATTTCCTTACTTCGGTAGAATTTGGCCACATTTCTAAAAGATTTATCTTAGGTACTGGAAATTACTTGGTGAAATGAATGTACGGGACATGAATTACACTAGATTGCCTCGCTTCTGAATGGAGCATATCTTGCTAATCTTGAGTCGTTTAACGAACGATTCAAAATCTGGATTCTGCATTTGGCATTGCTTTACGCATAACTTAGGTAAGAATAAACTGCATTTTATGGTATCTTGCCATGTATTTCATGCATAAATCAACAACAGCTACTTACTAAACCATTAATTTAACTGATTATTTCCAAAACGTTAGTAGTTAATACGCAGTGAAATCGCTTCATGCGGTTAGGTGTGGTATCCACATCTGTACGCTATGTATAACTTGCTTGTCAATTTATGGTATTTAACAGCTATGGTGTTATAGTTAGCAGCCTTCAGGGCAAGGCGAGGAAAGAAATAGGAGCGGGAGGGGGATAGTCCGGCAGGAACGTCTGATGTTGAGTTCATCAGGTTCCAGCAGATAATCCATTTATTCACCTTGCCTAGAAATCATTCGATGCATCGAAGGCTGCAGTCAAGGAAATGGAAGGAGACACCGGCACCGCAGACACGAGCTATAGCATAACCGAGCTTCCTGATGAATGCGAGTGGAAGAAAGGAGGTGATGTGGGTGGCGCAAAGAACACTTGCGCCAAAAAGGGTTAAAAGCGGAAGACAAATGGCCGTTCAAAGAAGCGGCAGGAGCAGGAGAAGAAAAGGACGGGAGAATGGTAAAGAAGGTGATGAAGAAAGAGGCGCATGATGTGATTATCAGCGGTTGCCAAGTCAACGACCAGCCAAAAAAGACACATGGCAGGCGGGGACGACTCTTCATTACTATTAGCGAATTTGCGTAGCACCAACGTCAGCGACCCCACAGACACAGGTTTACCGACTCCATCAGACATTGATGGATAGATTGTTTGCTCCCCACCACGTCATAGCAAAACAAGTTTATGAGATTGTTCCAATGGTCAATGCAGTATCTCTACTATGTTGAGGGTATTAGAGACGCTTGGGTTGTTGCTACCCTTCATGCACCTGCTTGCACAGCCAGCGGTAGCGCGAAAGGAGGAAAAGGTAAGTGGTGATGAACTTTACTCTTATTAAGTGCTGCTCACCTTCCTTACTTCACGCCGGGAAAAGGATCTTCATCTTTTCTACTTTTCTTCACTTAGTGTTTGGTTGAGAAGTCAAGGTGCCCACAACGTATCGCACTTGTCCACTGAGGCCGACAATACTGCCCTTGCCATTGTGGTTCGCCACGGGTGAGGTGTCCTCGATCTCCACTCCTCTCTTCGTTCCACCGCTCCTCTTCCCTCCTTCCTCTTTTCTTGCCTCCCCTCTTCTTCTTCGAGCAGTTGTTTGCCTTCCACCTTCTCAACTTTTCGTATTCACATCTCATCCCTTTGCCTCCTTTAATTTGTATTCATCTGGACCTTTGGCTGTTGCATGGACGACTGCTGCTGCATCGGCTCCTCCCATTTCTTCTTCCGCCGTCACCGCCACGCTTTAAGGCAAGAGGACGATTTGGAGTATCAGTTGCAGTCTGATAAAATTCACATCAGATGTGACTGCCGAGTTCCTCCCTCTCCTCCGCTCCCCTCCTCCTCAATTCCCCTCTTTCCTAGTCCCTCTTCTTCCGCATAAACATTGGTCAGATCGCCCCTAGACAGACTCTGCTTTATTTAAAACTACATGTTATTTTGGCTAAAACACATTCCTTTCGTTAATTAGAGCACCCTACTGCCTAGTCAGTAGAATGGGGGCGAGGAGCTGTAGAGAACATGATCAACGAGGAATTGTGAGCAGGCTCGTCCAAATGGTAATTCGTCGAGACATCATCATCCTCCTTCTGTTCACCACTGTCAAACAAACACATCTGCTTCTCCGTTGTCTCGAAAGTTCCTTGAAAAAGTCAGAACGGTAAAGGAGGGAAAGGGTTCCAGGCGATAACCACTTGCTAAAGGGAAGGCCTTGGGCGGATGCCTAATAATTTGTACACCAGCCGATGTACCCACCGGATTGGTGCATCAGTATAACGTTTAAATGTGCCACTACTTCTTCCTTGCTTCAATGCCCTCACACGGCCTTGCATCAGGGTCCTGCATGACAGAACCTGTGTCGCCAGCAGTCATTAACTATGAATCAACACAAATTAAATGAAGAAACACTTCCAAACCCGTGGCGACAAAATGTGCCCCAATAGAGCACCACTTTCCCCGTACTATATCGTGCATGAGCAGAAAACAGACACACGTTATGTCCACGAACCCTAATCCGGGTTGATTCGTGGCCGGTGGATGAGTGAATATAAGAAGAATCGTTGATTTATTTGGCTTAATTACAGGAGTGATCAAAAAGTCTTTTAAGTTGAAGGTGAGTTGATGGTGTATGTTCCCTATCTTGTGAACATAAATCATTATTTTCATGATAATCTTACACACTGGCAGGGTAAATTTTTTTCGCATTCTTTCAGCAATATAGCGCCCATCGAGGTGTGTTCACATTTTTCAACGAATTGATTGAACCGGCCAAAGGCATCCAGTGTGAAATGATTCGACTTGAATACTGGACTATGGGAGTAACACTTATTAGTCATTTGCTTTTCCTGCTTGATGTGGTGAGTGTCTGTTGTTTCCTGGATTTTGAATTCCTTTGTAATTGCCTCTGGACACCTAAGATACGATCTCCATGATCTTGATTGGAAATCTCCTTTCTTATTGCAAGAGAATCATGCGTGTGACATGTGTTCCCTAGCAAGAAGATTGTTTTCATTTGCAGTAATAAAGGTGCTGAAGGATGGGTATGCTTGTTTTATTGTTTTTTTTTAAGAAGGGGTTCACCCGTTTGAAAAATCAACTGCAGGTGGTGTGATTATTGAGATGTAACTGGCGGTGTGTAGTGATGAATTTTCCTGTCAAGTGAGTAGGTAAGCCGTGGTAGTCGCGAACGCAAGGAAAAGTGGTTCTTCGGCTGCGATCCTAGGCGTTGTTTTTGGCTTCCTTTGGTTGAGGCCTACTGAAACTCAAGTCCCTGTTCGCTAAATAACTTTTCGGTGCAATCTCAATGCTACGGACGGCTTATCCAGCATATGCAGCTAAATAACTTATCGACAGGCTTTAGACAGCAGAACTTTTGGGGTGGGTACAATTTCGCTAGTCCAATGTAGGAATTTGGTCTCCACTTGAGCGTTTGCGTTGATATTGAAATGCAAGCGGAGCTGTGTTGAAGTTTATTTAAGGAGGAGAGGGTGTTAGTTTGCAGTGTCCCTAGTTGGACACTGTAGCTATGGGGTTGACTACACAGGTGCCGTTGAATTTCGGTCGCCGCGTTCTAACGACCTCTGTTAACTTTGATGCTGGAATATGTTATGATGCGTAGCGCTGTCAGTTTGTGATCCCTCTTCCATCTCTGCCATCAATCGTGGCATCTAGCCGTGAGAACTTGAAAGCATCACTTTTGTAGTAGTAGTGGTAGTGGTACTTAAAACGGTGCCAACGCGTGAGCGTCATCGTGCTGTGGACATTGTGGTTTAATCCCCATGTGAGTGGCTTGACCCCTCAATTTGGATGGAAATGCCTGCAGCAGCTTCCGCGTCAATAGGATGATTGTCGACACGCTAACGCCAGCTACTCCCACCCGCTTACGCAGTTGCCCTATGGTGGTGCTCTCACTAGCCATCGCGGCTCTGCTTGCCATGGTATCGCGTTTTGAAACGCCAACGTGAAAGGATGCCACATATTTTACGCAAGCAGTACACCACAGCCCTCCTTCCTGCCCACCTACTTTGCATACCTATCCCTGTACTAAGTGGTTAGTTAGGGCGAGGCAAGGAGAGGGGAATCATCTCGCCTTCCTTTTCCAAACGCCCTCCACACCCCCCTTCACTTCACACCAACTAATTTATCCACTTTTCCCTTTTCAGTCCATTCTCAAGGCTAAGTAATAGTGACAGTAGTAGTAACACAGCACCACTGCCCATCACCTGTTCCACCGCCAGCAATAGGTAATTGCCACCCTTCCAAAGCAAAGTATTTCCATACTTGTGCAAACAAAATATGCCGCGGTTCTCACCAGTGAGCTCTGACCCATAGCACTTCCATTCGTCGTAGGAGAACTTCCCCTTCACAGCAGCGCCCCCCCAGCCTTTCCCTTATCCTTCACTCACCCACCCACATTATTGCTAGAGAAGATGAAGAGAGGGAGACATAATAGTAGTGCGACAAAAGATATTTATGTGTGCACGTTTCACATATCGACGACGGCGACAAGCCACCCACTACTCGGCAGCGAGGGTACAACCGCGAGGCAGCTAAGCGACCCGCTCAGCTCACCAACACCCATCACTCAACAAACCACAGTCGACACATTACACACTCCAACTCGCCTCTTCTCTCCAGCAGCCTCCGCCTTCCCACTGCTCTCCCTGGTTCGGGTATCGCATTTGCAGTTGCGTCCTTCTCCTCCTCATACCCTGTGATAAAAGCAGACAGATTCTGTAGGGTTGGGGAGGCCGGCGGGGGAAATTGCTCACCATCACGCGTGTACGTAGCTAGTAGTAGTAGAAAAAGGCACTGACCTAAGAGCAAAAAAATGCTTAACTCCTGTCGACGGTAGGGCCTAGAGGCCAAGACAGTGGTGACAGACGACATTTAAGCCTTAAGCAGTCGCAAAGAATCTATTGACGGCGCATCGCAGGCGCAACTCTATACGGCATGAACTGTAAATGTTACAATGGGCAAAAGCAAATACGACACTAAACCATGGGACATCGCTTCCTCCCAATCTTCCTTCTTCTCCTGCAATTAAACAACTACACCCCAGAAATAAGTCATCTCACTTAAAGCTCACATCTGTGGACATCATGAGAAACCAATGCATCGTATGAAGGCGCCTAACAATATAAACTCACATGGGCTTTACTTTATACCATACCGTTGTTGTTCTTGTTGTTGATACTATTAAAGACCTCAATACCTGACTTCTAACCTGGATTTAAAAAGAGCAAAAAGAAGAATCAAAAGTAATGCAATTAACAATGAGCCCATGATAAGATCTCACTCAAGTTGTACAAAATACACTGCCCCAAGGTACCGTTCTCTTCTCCCCTCCCTTCTTGCCTGCCTCGTACCCACACACACACACACATACACACCACGCCAAGTCTCTCATGATAGTGGAGCTAGCCCACTTATGCCCTGCGTATAGGAATAGTCCACATTGAAGAGAAAGAGGAGGAGCCAGGGAACCCTCAATCGCATGCATTGCTTATCTAATATTTGCTTTGATACCGCAGTTGTCACCGTCGACAACGACGAGTTCAAAGGTCCTTGGTGTAGTCTTAGTGGCTTTCCATGGACTGGCTTCTAAGTCCACATTTCCTCTTGTCACTATTGCAACCGTCTACAACAACGAGGCGTGTTATTGTTGGCGGGCAGCCTGATGAGTCCGTAACTGATGACGACGACGACGCTAAGAAGCGTCACGTATCCAGCGTTGTGAACAATGGTAGCGGTGACGGCGAGGCGGCCAGTGTTGATCAGGGGCCGGCTATTGCAGCACACAAGTACTGTACTTACAAGTTTTGCGTACAAAATTGACACCTAGTGCTACTCACTCACGTCTCCATGTTCATCACAAAACTCCGTACAAGAGGAAGTAAACGTTTCCTTTTGTCGTACTTTGGGTCCGCAACCACGTTGGCACCAATGCAAAGCCAAGTGCTTGGCAAGTTCTCCTCCCCGCCTTCCTTTCCAGCAAATGGGGCCTCATTCGCCACCACAGCATCATTTATTCCTTATTCAAATAACCCCTACCTGCCAACCTACCTAACATTAGTCCCCTCCACCCCATTTTTTAGCACAGCCAACGAAAGCAAAAAAGTGTTACCATCCAACAACTAAGCAAAACTTGTCCAATTTTCTCTCAAAAACCTTATTAACGGGAAAAGGATCCCTATACATATAAACACTCGTTTACGGAACAAAAACGAGTTCTAGACGATTTTATAAATCTCAGTGTGCATAGATTTGCGTGCAATGAAAAAATTAGTAAACAGCAAGGTAAGAAATACAAACCTCGAACTGTAAAATTAAAAACACACACATATGCACTTAAATTCATGAAAGGAAGGCCCACCTGGGGTAGGTTTGAAAAAACTCTGGAACGCTTCCCCTTCTACTTCTCTCTATCTCTGTAGTGTTGACACAATCATCAGCACAACTCATCAACGTAACAATAAGCCCTCCCCTTTCCCCCATCAGTGCTATTCTCCAGTGGGTCCGCTGAGCTCGCGCCCACGCTATTCGCGTCCAATGCTTATGTCCAACAACATAAGAGGCCACACCTACTGCTGTGCCATCCAACACACATCGTTGTCGTCTATGACAGCATCCACATTTTAGAACAGAGACGGGGTACCGCCAATGCCTTCACAAGCTTGCATTGCCCAACATTCCACGCACTCGCCAAATGCTACTTCACCACCGCCACCACTAACACCACAGTAATTTTGTAGCATTCGAAAAGGAGAAAAAAGCAAACACTGGAAGTGCCGATATGTGAATGTCTAATGCGCTGCAAAGCTAAAGCCTTCAAACATAATTACCGATAGTAGAAAGCGTAGTGATGCAAAAGCTTCCCATTAGTCACTCCTTCCCTCGCTTCTGCTGCGTCCACCTGGTCCAGACACGTTTTGCAAAGATCACATCAACACAAAAAATAACCCAGGTCCCCAAGTCAATGAGTAGTGAAGTCCCTAAGTGTTCCACACCTTCTACACATGTATGCTCCACCAACAGGGGTATCATAGTAATGATAAAAGCATGCTTCTACTCAAAATGGGAAAGTACGTCGAATCTACAGCTACACAAAAATACAGCAAAGATTCACTTACAGCAATCCACTTACCTTAGGAAAGTGTGGGGTGACAGCGAAGGCGGGAGCGCACCCATTGTCGACGGATAATGCCTTTATTCTCGGCAAAAGAGGAAGTCCTGAAAGTAACTACAGCCACCTCTTCAACGTCTATTCTATCATGTAAGCGGATAAAAGGAGTGAACTGAAAGACATTGGTTATAATGAGCACTTATTAGCAAGAAAGGAGTGAATAGGCACCAAGCACTCAGCAAAGTTAAGGCACTTCTCAACAAAATTCTCACTTATCCATACCCACCATCAGTATAAAAACAAACCGGTAACAGTTTGCCGCAAGAATCTCAAATTCTCGCCTATAGGGTTGCAAGGCAAAACATGGACGCAAGTACACATTGCAGTTGCGAAAAAACGTCCCAACAGTCACATTATGAGACCTTTTTCGTTTACATCAGCACGTAGGCGTACAAAGGGAGCCAATCGACAGTCCGAGAATGTAATAACAACTAAAAAACTAAAACCAACGCATCTTGTATCACACAAGAATGTGAAAGGACCTACGGATAAATAATGCAAGTATGTTTGCACCCGAAATAGAAGGCTCATCAAATCCATTGCAGCACAAAAAGGACAGCAACAGCTCAGTACCTGCAATCAAATCTTACCTGAGGAATGTGTAAAGCGATAGCTAAGGCGAGATTCGCATCCATTGCCGCCTCATAATACATCCAATTTTACAAAACAAGAATTCTGACGTCAACTTCAGTGTTTAACCCAGTAAATGCACAGATGAAGCGAATATACGATGAAGCATATAATGAATACTTATTTGTAAAAACAATGAGTACGTGCCAATCACCTGGTAAAGGTAAGACTCTTTTCAACAAAATTACGGCTCATTGGTCCAAGTCCAGTCATTAAAAACAAACTAATTAACAAATTACCAAAACAATCTTAATTTATTACCCAAAGTATTGCACAGCAAACGATTGACGTGATTAGACCTTGCAACTGGAAAAACATCTTAACATTCACATTATGAAGCCTTCGAGTCAACCCTAGCAGGTAGGCGTACGAAGGAAGCCAATAAACATAAAAAGGACCAAATAGCACACAAGGGACTGAAGCTAACAAAAAAGGACCAAATGTCTACCAGGTTTCCAACTTGTTCGAGCAAGTTAAACCTCGTTAACCGAGAGTAATAGCCACCAAAACGAACATCACTTACGTATCTCGCGCACAAATCTAGCTAGTAAGTTGAGTGTTGTCTGGTAAAAGCAAATTAACTTCTAATTTTGTGCATTTTTAACATGTCAGAAAACATCACAAACACCTACTTTCCTGTCGTAGATACCAAATTTAAATAGGTAGAAACGCAAGCAAAACAAACTATTTCGAAAGCGTGAGTAAGAAAACTAGCAACAAGCACGGATTTAAAAACCCGTTAAAATAACATCGTTAGAGTCTTAAACTCATGCTGTTGCAATTCAACATCAACTAACATTTTTGTCCGTAGGTGTTTTGCGATTATCAAGCTTGATGTCTGTTAACAAACTGATTCATAAAGCCTATTACAACGTACTTATGTTTGTGACTCAGTGTAGCTTTCATTTGATTCCATAGTTTTACATGACTTTTCAATGGGAACTTAGATCCTTCTGCCATACTCGAGTCCCGGTACACAGGCGATCGACCGCAACGGCCTCCGCAACACAGCCAGACTACCAACGACTTTCAAGAAAAATAATAGAAAAGGAAAAGGCAAAGTTGAGAACATGGCCTGTGGCAAATAAGGACACACTGGTATAATATTAAAGAATACGTTGCAGCGTCCCGAGGCTCCCTCGAAGGCAAGAGAAGGCAGATTACTAGAGAAGAATATATTTATTTAAACGAATCAACCACTACATACGTGGTGTCGAATGCACAAAAAATGAGGCAAATTAGGAAAATATAGAATCCAAGGGACAAAATTAAGCTTTATCTGACAATGATCTAGTTTTACACGCAAATTCGAAGGCATCCACTCAGGGAACGCCAATGATAGGTCTCAAGGCGTCTCGAAACTGTAGGTCTAAGTGGGTAATTATCTGCGTATAGATCTATGCCACAATTTGCAGTGTTTATTACAAATTTATTTGCGTTCAACTTTATTGTCTGACTTGGACCTTTTCATGTACTCTTACTTATCTTAAGACAAATTGCCTTGAAAGTTGATTCCATCACACTCTCGTCTTGCTAGATTCAACTAAAAGGTGACCCTCTACTTAATGCGTTGTAGTGGCATACGCCTTAGAAAATGTTATTTGCAGAGCTCAGTAATAAGATTGGCAGCTTTAAGAATTATTTATTTTTATGAAGCAAGTTTAGGCGAGTAGATAAAACAACTGAGGTGAAATGACGACGCGAATCGACTCACGTGTGACAGCAAAGGTGAGCTGCATAAAGGAATGAATTGACCGGCACGACTAGCGCCAGGATACTGTAAAGTTGGCTTGATTTCCAGTGCAACATGTTGCGGTGACATTCGAAGCGCAGAGGATGGACAAACCTCTTCTGCGTCATTCGCCCATGCAGTAACCCTGATCGCCTCCTTTAGTCATTTTCCCTTGATATTGGCCCCACACTCATTATGAGGTGGCAATTTGGCTAACTTGATGGATGTGATTCATGCATGTCAGCATACGAAACCCAGATAAACAAGGCTCTAGAGCCACAGCAGATAGCTACACACTAATCTTAAGGCACAACTACTGTGGAAGTCTTCGCCTAGGCCCAACCGTCAGGAGGCAGTTCAAACACGTATTTAGGGGACCAGCTGCCTAAAGATAGGTCTATCAAGGTATCAGATTCCAAGTCCTTGTTACATGGTGAACTGTCTAAAGATTAACAAATTATTGGTGAAAAGTGACCAAGCAAGCACCACTACACACATCACGACTCTGAATTTGAGGCTGCAGACAATCGTAGTCAGGATGATAGGTGACTGGGATGTGAACAAAATGGGGGCAGACCATTCAGGCAAACCATTCACCAAAAGTGACATTTTCCGGCCAAAGCCTCTTTAAGAGCATCCTATCAACACATTGCAATTGTTCCCCTCATTTTGTTTTGTAGGAGCACATCCTTGGTCATGTTAACATGGGCAACGTGACCGCGGTTGGCAGCGAAAGTAAAAGCAGTTACTATTCATCCCCGTCAGCCATTAGCATTCGATGAGTTAAGCGTTGCCATCGCCTATGCATGTAGTGCATCGAACTGCGTGGGCTCCCACCTCCAAAACAACATCACAGCCATTAAACGAAAGACAGCCAAGGTTAGTCCGCAGGCGCTTTATAGAGAAAGCCAATAACTTGGTTTGTCAGTTCTTCTAATTTCTTGATATGTTCGTCTTCGTCATCCTGCCTTTGGTCTGTTTCAGAGCAAGGCTGATTTTCAAGAGACCTTGCCAGCGTCGTAAATTGTTGCTTGTGCTTCTGTTGTGATTGAGAGTCAATTGATGGGATGCTTTTAGCCATATTATGAACGTTTGGCCGTGCTAGATGCGGCTCATTGTCAAAAAACATCCCACGGATTCTCTTTCTTTTGTATCGCTGGTTCAGGAACCACATCTTGATCTAACAGAAAAGTCCAAGTTATGACGTGTTTTGATGACTCAATGGTAGACAACCAATCACTACACACTAATAGCTCTCTATTATACAAGTTTATTTGGCACCTTAGTGCTTGACCAACCTGAGTCTCCGGCATGTTGATACGATATGCCAGTTCTTCGCGCTCACTCAATTTTAGGTATTTCTTCTTGTTAAAGCATTTAACCAGCACACTGATTTGGTACGGAGTGAAGGGACCCCCTTGTCTTCCTTGTCTTTGTGCCTCAGGTACTGTCTGGCGCACCTGAGAATGCTCTGCGGTTGGCGTTATAAAGAAGTTTCCTGAATCATGCATAGGTACGGGAGCACCAATTCGGTGGAGCAAAGAGTAATTGGGAAGTGATGCGACATTTGTATGAAGTCGTTGGCACGTATGTCGCAGTGGGAATGGTCGCTGTGCCTGTGGTTGCAGCAGCTGCTGGCAAAATATTGAAGAAGTGTCGAATGGGAGTGGGTTCGCTGTTAGGAGGATCAGCGACGTAGTAAAAGTTCGAAGTTGGTCTGTGCCTCCACCTGGCAACAAAGGTACAAAACCTTGAGGTACAAAAGTGCGCATACAAGGCGATACATAAGGAGTGATAAAATAATTTGATGAACAATACCGTTTGTCTGCAGGGTTACCAGATGCTGGAGGTGTTCGGGATTGAGGAGGTCCACAAACATCATCAATGTAAAGCTGCGCATGATAAATTTTGACCACACGGCTCTGCGCTGTTCCTTCGACTCATTTCCTTACTGTATTTATAGGCTGTAGGAGCCAATAAAATTTGAATTTTCGGGTCAGACTAATGAGATTCTTGAGTATCAATCGCGTTGAACCAATTACTCTCAACGACGTCATGTCATGCTCAAGCGTTAGACATGAGTCTACCCGTGAAAGATGACAACTAATCGTTGCACGACTTGAATTCATGTCACCTTAGCAGTATCCACGACTTATGCCTAAAAAGTTATCTACAGCTCTAAGCGATCATCTGTCACGGAATTCGAGGCCTGAGCAATAATGATGATTTTCACAGCCAGTTACCAAACTATTCATACTGAGACTTCTGCACATTCTAGCGTATAAAATGAGGTCCATCAGCGGCCTCGCCATCCTGTAACACGCAGAACCAAACACCTCCGAGTTCATGGCACAGCGGTCGGTGCCATGCAAATCACAGCAACAAATTCAGCACCTCTGGCGCAATGAAAAGAGCACGCAAAAATGGCAGCAGTGTGAGCGCAAACCTACCTGATTTATGGATCCGGTGTTAAGTTTATTGATGCTATGCATGTAAAAGTATTTACAGTAGGTGGATATTTCTGCATAACTCGGTGGACGCAGAGCACACTGCGTGCCCATCCATGTTACATGAACTCAAAGGTTGAGGGGATTAACTGTGTGATGAAAAATAAGACACGTCAATTCAAAACCCACACAATTAGCATAGAATCTAATACACATCGAATGATGCGAACACGAGGCCAATAGTACTTCAAAGTACTCGGCAATCGATGTTAGTCTTTACCCCCTTCCCCCCTTCCATAATTTTGGTAACAAGTAGACAGAGAGGAGGATTGATGGTCCCGACACATGAGGTTACCCTCACTGCCATACACAACTGAATCATATCAGTTCGTTATCAATGTGACAGCCGTTGAGAAATTGCAAACATTTGTAAGCCATTAGTGATCAGATGGATACTAATGAAACCATACTGAGGTGATGAGGTGTTGAATTTCAAGTACTGGTCAAGCTATTTCTTCCATGCAAAAGGGGATTTTGGGAAGTGAACTAATTTGTGGGCCTTGAAAGTGACATGGAACATGGACCTAACTCTGATAGACATTACCGCTGACCGCTTCGACAGGTTAAACGTTGTCATTGCTCTTGGATGTAATACAGGAAAACGTATGGGCTCTCGCCTCCAAAACAATTCATTTTAGCGACTCCCAACTCCAAGCATAGCTCCCACGAGAACATCTTTAAAAGTCATCAGTTTACGTATTTACGAAAAATTAAGGCGCACAAATTCGCTGCCATCAAAATATGTTATGAGAACCACAAAACAGCTAGAACAACAAAATGCCGACATCACATGCACTAAATGAAAGACAGCTAAGGTTAGTCCGCAGACACTTCATAGAGGAAGCCAATAACTCGCTTTCTACTAATTTCTTGATGTCTTCATCTTCACGATCCTGCTTTTGATCTGTTTCAGCATCAAGTCTACTATCGAGCGACTCCGTGAGCGCCCAAAATCGTTGCTTGTGCCTCGATAGCGTGTCACCATTTGAACCTGAAGGGACTTGCTCTAATGATGATACTGTTTGTTGGGCTCGTGTTGTGATTAGGAGCTTTCAGCAGTTCCAAAGCCTTCACTAAGGCTGCTATCCCGCGAGTTGGCTGATGATGCGCTTCTCTCCACGCCACGAACGTTTGGCTGTTGCAGGCGCCCCATTGCTAGAAATTTTCCACCGACCATCTTTGTCATGTAGCGCTGATTCTAGAACCACATCTTATCCCAGCAGAACAGTCAAAAGTACGACCATTTTTGACGTCTCAATGGTTGACAATCAGTCACTATACAATATATACAAGCTCAAATAACACCCTAATGCTTGACTATCAAGGGTCTCCGTCAAGTTAATTCGATGGGCCTGCTCTTCGCGTTCATTTATTTTGACGTAGTGTTTCTTGTTAAAGCTTTTCATAATCTCACCGATTTCGCACTGGCTAAAGGCAACCCTGTGTCTACCTTGTACCATTTTCATGTTTCACATAACTTGCTTCATTCATTTGTGCATTTATTATGCCTTATTATTAACAGCACGTGGCACTGGGGGAGTGAGTAGGAATTGCCACTATCCACCAGCTGCGTCAACGTGACAGCTGGTCCGTCAGTCACTACTACTGCGAATCTCGTTTTTTACCAGCGCCGCTTTCTTGCCTATAGTCAAGCCTTTCTAGTAGATGAAAGTCTAATTCCCATAAGATAACTTCGCTCCCGTAACATGTTGAGCATCTACCTTTGAGGGAATTCAGTCAAGAACTGAAATCTCGGTATTTTCGGTGCCAAGGATACACGGTCACCGGTCTATGCAGTCGCCATAGCTGTCATTGTCGCACAGGCACTTCAACATTGGACAATGAAGTATATTTGGCCGCATAATTACGCCGAATTTTTATTATGTGCAAGGGATCAATTCCTGAAACATCAGGATGAAGTCGCTTCCATCACTTCACTTCATGTAGATGCAGAGGGGCCTTCTTGTTCTTTCTGTATCCTCACCACCGATTCCTGCCACGACTGGAAGTTAGTCAACCATTCGCAAAAGCTTGTACCACTAGGTGGCTCTTCACGACCCACAAATCGATTAGTAATCCGACAGTCAAGGCGCTTTTGTCCAAATGACATAGGAATGGGTACGACTACTTACTCGTTGGTAAAACAGGATGCAGGGCCTTTCTCGTAGTATGCAACCTTGCTTCACTTTCGTCGTTTATTTGCGTCGAAGAAGCTAATGGTTCAAAGTTGGAGTCCATTTTCTTTAGAATACGAAAGGATGGGAGAAAGTAGAGGAATTACGGTTTTATCGTCGTGAAAGATTCACCATCTGTGACAACGTCCGGTGGAGGCCACGTATTGTCCGCACTGGCAACGAACAACAGTCAGCCATGCGTGGACTGATGTTGAAAACGGCAGGGAATTCTAAGAAGCGCTCCAACTTTCGATCACCTTGACTGAATCTAGCGGAGCGATTAATGCCAAAGTCGATTCAAAGACGGGGCAGCAACAACATTCCCAAATTACTGCGGATCAATTACATTACGGCAATGCATGTGTTTGGTATTAAGCGGAGAGCAACCAAAGAGCCATCAAACTAAAATTTACCATTTTTTTGCAGATATTCGAGTCCAACATTTTGCGCGAGCCTTGTTTTAATTTACGCGTTCCAGCGTTATTCAGATCCATACTCCTGGTTTGGCCTTCCTCATTGGCTCTTGGGAAGTTGACATCTATTCTGGGTCTATAGAGCGTCGTGAACGGAGAAGCACTATAAATAGGCGTAAATGGACAAACCTAGTCACCGTAACATCTTGAACTATTTTGAGCAAGCCCTTTCAGAAGAGGGTGGCGATATGTTGTGGAGACAAAAGCAGCTATTTAGGACGCTGGCGGATTTGTTCGAAGATGAACTTAATGCTGAAACAGACTAAAAGTAGGATGATGATGTCGAAAATATAAAGAAATATGTAGATCTGACAAAGTGAGTTATTCGCTTCCTCTATGAAGCGTCTGCGTACTGACCTTAGCTTTCTTTCATGCAGTGATGTTGAGGTTAATGTTTTGCCGTCCTAAATGTTTTGTGATCCTCACAGCATGTTTTGATGAAAACCACTTTGTAGACCTTAGTTTTTCAAGAATGAATTAACAAATTGATGTCTTTTAAAAATATTCCTAAGGAAAGCTATTTGTGGAACCAAAAAGTCGCTAAAATCGACAGTTTAGGAGGCATGTAAGTCCAGTGTAACCAAACTCATTTTCGGGGCTGTAGAGCACATTAAAAATGGTCTACAGTTGGATGATAGGCGCCTACGGCAGATTTTACTATCCTGTCAATGTTGAAGGACAGTTAGTTATTATTAATGCAAATACGGTCAGGAAATTTTACTGTAAATTATTTCCATCTGTTTTACAGCTCAGACTAAAGTTGAAATGTTTCAGGTCAGGTGTAAGTCTCAATTCAACATCACAAGCCAATCTTGATTTCGACAGCCAAATTGTAGCCAAACAAAGGTTTAATGGTTGGCACGTTTGCTGCTATGCCGTCAAACCTAAAATATATGCTCGCAGAAAGCAAATGAGATTATACGCTAAAACCCCCCTTTTTTCCCATTGGCTCCTTGCTTCCCTTATTTACACCTCTTCTCTCCCGACCTCTAACTTTTCTACGTCTCTCTCGCCTTGTCTCCTTTTCCACTCATCCATCCACCCACATGCACTTATTTACTTGTAGTCTTACCTTTATTTCTCCTCCCCCAAAAACACAACTGCATAATGGGCTATAAGTCGATACCCTCCTTCCCATCTGCCTCTATTGACCATGTTGCATTCTCTCTTTTTGCTTTTTGCTGCATGTCTCAGCTAAGCTATTTACATACCTGACTTCATTCATTCAGCCATTCATCCCTTTCTTTCTTTCTTACCTACCCCACCAGAACCATTCCATGTAGACCTCATACCCTCCTTCCTCCTTACATTATTTTTCTTTTTTCATTATCCTTCCTTCATTTTTACGCGTTTTCACACTCATTATAGGTATCATCTTTACTTCTTTCATTTTCAAAAATGTGGAGTCCCTCTCTCCCTTCCTCTCGCCTATCCGTCCCCAGAGCTTTCCTTTCACTAACTTCATTTTAAATTTACGAAACCATATCTTTTGCATTTAAGCTCAAACCTTTGCCTTATTAATTTATGTTACACAATTTTCTCATTTTAACTTACCCACCTGCCACCGTCACACATATGCGACACACTGTTGAACATACTTCAACCTTCCCTTCTAACTCTCCTCTACCTAATACGCTTTTCTTTCCTGTTTTCTTTTCCTTTGCTTTCCACCTATTCACCCTTTGCAACTACCACGGCTACCGTCATCATCATCGTAACTGCTATTAGATGATGCCCTACTACTACTACCTCTATCACCTCACTTGCATTTCATATCCCTTCTTTCTTTCTCATTCATTTTCATTTCCATGTACGAGTTGCACATAAAACATAAGTGTTACTTTTCTCCTTCTTCTTTTTACGCCTTTTAGCAGCAGTTGTAGTAGTTGGCTTTCTCCTATCTCTTCCATTTCCTTCTCACCTACCCATCTGCATTCACCTACAAAGTGCACTTTCTAGTCATCTCACCACCTCTACTACTTATACCTTACTACTTGCTACTGCTGCTACTTGAGCAACATTCTTTCCTCTGCTTCTTCCTTCCTTTTCACCTTTTTTTCTTCTTCTCGCTCCTCTGTGCTTTCTTTCTTTCATTCCGTCATCTTCCACTCCTTTCTCTTCCCCTTGCAGCAAGCTTTTATCACTTTGAGGATGACCAAGTCGGTTCTGTTAGGGTGCTTGTGGCTTAGAACTCAAGTACAGCGACAGCTCAACGTTGCACTTCAGACGATGTGGGATAGATTTACAGATGACTCACCTGCCTAGTGGGATGCCGATGTAGGCTATTATACTCCTTCATCCCTTTTAAAGGCTGGCCAGGCGTTAAATGTCAAAGTGCTATGGAGAGGCACAATGCCACCTAAGGTGATGATATGAACTGGTCAAAAGATCAGGAGGATGCTCACAAAGGGTTGCCTGCAACATCCGCTCTAATTTGATGCTGACCTTATGCGGATATGGGAGACCAATCTGCTTACGGTTTAATTTGGTTAATTTCAAGATATTCTTATTACACACACAGCACACCTCAGCCAACTTTTAATGAAATCTAATGGGGGTCACTCTTACGATCGGTCTTCGATGCTTGGCCGTAACGATCACAATGACGTTTTCTTACCATGATGCAGAGCAAAAGTGATCTGTGTCAAGTGACTTTAACGTGTAGCGTCTGCTGGAGGCCACAGTCTGCCACAAGGCTCGCTTGCATCTACCCAGGGCCTCTCATTCTCATTGTACAATTAAGCAGGTTAGTAGGCGCATCACCACTTCTGTCCTGTAATCGGAAGCATCTCGACCATAGTCCACTTAGTGTAGCACAATGGCAGGGGCCTTCTCTGCTCAAATGGCTGCCCGTTTTGATGCATTTAGTTACACGCATTACGTCACGGAAAATGAAGAATGTATTACAACGAATTTGAGGGAAGGAATAATACGCTTGCCGAAGAATGTAAAACGGAAGATAGCAAGGGTAATTTAAATTTATCAGGTGGGTGCATTAACTACTCCGATTAAGCCATCAAGACTCCTGTGGACAGGTAAAATTCAGCACGGTTTCCAAGCCATTTGTCAAGGGAAACAGGTCCAGAATGTGCTAGCAGACGCGACAAATCTTCTTACTCTTTACACTTTGGCATAGAACTTAATAAATCGAGCGTACCCAACGTCTGCCGCATTTCCTCCACACTTTGCTCTGGATGCCTTAGGTGTACAGCTACTGGCCATGCTTCAGTAATCGACGTGCAACGACGCATACTTAAGTAAAATGAAGGTAGCAATTTAAATCATCACCTTAGCTTCTTCGCGTTAATATCCTGCTGATCACAAATGGCTTACAGATGGTTGTCTTCCAAAGTTGCGTCTTTGGTAAGGCCCATTCGTCTACAATGCCGGAGTAAACGCATAGGCATGCAAATTCCTTTCTTTGGTCTTTGCACGACCACGTCAACGAAGATTGCGACAAAGAACCACTTCATTGTGCCAATATAAGCAGGGCAAAAGAACCAATTTAACAGTGCTCACAACTGCAACGTGAAACCTCACATGGGTATACCTGAGCGTGGGCAGAGGCGGGAAGGCTGTGGGCAGCAGTGCTTGCATTCTCACCCCACCTAGGATGAAATGTTTTAAGCTGCCTTGTTGCACAAATTAACGCTTTATCCTATAATGTTTGTTGCAGTTCCCCTCCCTGTTCTATAATAATCCAAGACATACCCAGTGACGTGGGTTAGATCAAGATAATTACCGGTGAAAGTCAATCTTCTATTTGTTGACATCCTCAACGCAACGAGCAGTTTATCCAATTGCATTAAATACATCATATTATATTTTGTTTACGACGGAGGTGACGGTGGTGGTAGAGCTGTCGCTCGTTGGAATCAACCAACATCCCCTGTGAGGGGGATTCCAAATTTTACTAGATAGGCACTGAAGAAGAGAAACTCCTACGCTAGACTTTGTAAAAGCTCATCATGAGAAACATTTTAAAATAAATGTTGCAGTACTCAACTCAGATGCGGCTGTGTAGCTGGAGGATACCATGGCCTGTGTGATGGAGTGAAGGGTGCAGAGTAGCATAGGCCGCGCCACCTCATCAAGCCAGCATGATATCAATGCTGACCAACCAAGAGATAGTAAACCACTAAATCGACTTGCCTAAACAAGTACAGTCTGTGCTTTATTCATTTGGTTTATCCTCGAAATTGTCAAAAGAACATGATGCCTGCTTAACACACTGACCGCATTATATTTCATCATGTTCACCTACTGCTTGCGCTTCCATTTTCGCCAGCTCAGTTAATTGGTGAGCTTTCACAGTTTACTGCCCTGCATCATCTGTCTTTCTTTTGTTTCCCCTTGAAAATGCCACATTTGGGTGTATTTCTCTACTGCCAGCCATACAGTATTTTGCGTGGACCACTTATTGTGGACGCAACATTGTACTCGACCCTATGGGGCGGTATCCTAAACGGAGTAACAAATATGATTTTTCTGTGCCCCTATTCCACCACCTGTCACTCCATATATGCGTAGTTCGCGTGCATACTTCATCGAGGTGGCAAACTTCGCGGTGCTCTCCTTCACACGAAATGAGCAATATAAAGCCTCTATTTGGCGGCTTTTCCATCAAGCATATTTAAGTGGCTAGTAAAGCCAGTGCACATCACCCCTACGTTGCATCTGCCTGATGGCAAGGTAACGATGCGTATGCACGGTTTCTGTTCCGTTAGACAACCTCACTCGTGGGTACACTTCACACCTTCAGTCGCGTAAGATGTCAGGAGGCAGCATGGAGAGCACTACTTCTACACGAGTCCAGTGTGTGCGTATCCATGTGGCCTCTATCATTAGGCGATTTATCACGTGAATGTCCTTTACTCACCCTTTCTATTGGTTAAGTGTTTCTGACGCTGCGTGGAAGCAGATATTGCAGAGGTTCGTAAGGGATCAAAAAAAACGCCGACAATTACGAATGTGACTGACATTTTCCTATTAAGAATCCAGCAGCAAGACAGTTAGCAAATCCGATGCGGTGCTAAGAGCTGTATCTGGAATACTTGCTGCTTGTCAAATGAAACCCAACCCTCTTCTGTTAATGATGGTAATGTTGGTCAATCTGATTGTTCGTGGCCATAATCAGTCATAGCAGAAAGCAGTAGTCTTATTTGAGAAAGGAGAGAATTGATGCTTGGTTAAGGTAAGAAAAGCGTGAGGGATCCAGAAAAGCAAGACAATGTTCGGAGTACTCCGCGTTCTTCGGGTGAGTTAAATGCACAGAGCACACACGGTGGAACATAATGCAAAGCACAGTACTTGAGAGCTCATTGAGCGTAGTAGGAGAGGGTGGAGACACTCACCAAAGGTGCGTTGCATTAAAGCAAAAGGAAGGAGGGGTCAAGAGGTCTCCTCTCTATTAATTTCAAGGACGTCATCAAACCGACTTCTTATGTGTGCGCTGGGTGCCTAATACCTGCGAGAAAGAATAAGGCAGCCTCCTTTTACGTAGTATGGAGATGGGTCGGGTCAAAAGAGAAGGCCAAATTAACATTGGAGTTGACTTGAATGGTAACGTATAAGGTACCTATAAGGTAAGGCACGCGCGACAGATCAGATAAGTCTATCTACCATCTTCTATCCTATTTTATTCACGTCTGACATAACCTAGGCCAATTTGTTGGTCTTTTCTGTTGTAACCCAGTCCAATCTAGTCAAATGTAGTCAAATCTAGTCATGCCAGCCGTGCCGCGGTGCCTCCAAAGTGGAACATGAATATTGTGCATGTTGATATGCATCACTGGGTCCCATAGTGCTGCCGCTTATTTAATGATTATGAACGCACGTAAGAGACAAGAAAAGTAATTTCAGCACAGGAAGCTTACCTCTATATAAGGAAGGGGCGTTTCTGATGCGCGTCCTAAAGCCAATGCATCGGCAAAAATGTTGCCTTTCACTATGGGGGCAATAGCGGTGCGTGCATTCCTTCAATAAAAATGAGGTAAATGGATGTTCTGCAGGAATCGACAAAATTATTGAGGTGGAGGCAAAGGGACGAATAGCTGTGGAATTGGAATGGAGAAGAAATAAGAAGGAGGGAAAGAGAACTGGAAATGGACATTGTGAGATGTGTCTGCACAGGACTGCAGTGCAGTGTGCCTTATTTTTCCTCTTTTTCGTCCACTCACCAGCCGATTTGTTTAACCACTCGTCTAGCCATGTGACCAAGTAAAATGCAAAGAAATTGACAAAATGGAGGGGGTTTGAATTTTGTTATGAGTGTCACACTCGAAGAGGCCAATCATGGTTTTCGTTTCTAACGTGATGTACATTGGACACTCGATGTGATAACACCAAAGTGACACGCGAAAATGAATCAAGGAGAAGAAAGGAGAATATAGCACAGAAAGACGAGGATGAGAGTATAGTAGCATGACTAACCCCTATTTTCTCCGATTTTATCTGTTTTGGCCCTCTAACGTCTCTGGAACTGCGGAGTTGGAAGGTGAGGGTAACGAGGAGAGAAGGAGACGACGGAAGTAGAGGATGAAGAGAAGACTAGAGCTGAGGAGGAGAGGAAGCAGGTGGGAGACACTGACAAGTATTTAAAGCGGACTCCATGGCAGAAGACGATTCAAGGCGTAGAAGAGCATGTCCAACGGTTTGATGTGCGATGGACCTCTTCCAATCTGAAACGTGCAAATTGATTAGTAGCACGTATCGTGTGCTGTCCCTCAAAGTCGTTCGGACCAGGCATCGCTTGCTTTTGTTCTATTCTAACTTAAGCGAATTTCGTGCATCATTGGATATGCAAAGGAGGCGAAAGAGGGCGAGAAGGATCACCAATACTACTCTGCTTTAAATCGACTACATTGCCTTGTCGTTAGCTATTTTTTCTAAAGTTCCCTCTTAGAAGGACACCTTTTAGGCATTCAGAGACAGTACAGGCAGTACGAGGCATAAATTAAGTATAAAAACTGGTAATCGCGATCGTCGTGGGATGTCATTTACAGTGCTATGACACTGGGTTCCTTGTTCCTCTCCCTCTTTTTTCCGTGTGCTCCTGAATCCCTTTACTTGCCCATTTACCCAGCTATGTATTCGAGCAAAGTATGTGAGAATCGACTTTGCGGAAGGAATCAGAGTTTCCATCGATCGGCATACTCAAAGACCTAACCCGTAGTTTTGGCGCGCATGCGATTCCTACTACATTTGGCTCTCCAAAGTCTTTGGAATAGCGGAGTGTGAGGTCAGGTGAGTTATTGAGAAATCGAGAGGCGACTGAAGTGATTGATGAAAAGTAGGCTGATGCTGAGAAAACCACAGCCGCAAATCACTTCCAATAGCGACTGGCAAATCTAGTGCTCTGCGAATCTTTATTTTTGCACGTTGATGAATGCCTTTTGCTACCCTGCATGTATACCCCCTATAACCAATCCCTCACCCAGATGTAAAAATGTCTACCACAGTGCCTACTTCGCGTAGCGACGGCCACTATACATGATTTTATTTGCCCAGACATCCCGTCTTAAGTTCAGTAGCAACGAGGTATAAGATTCTGGAGGATCGCAAGACATAAGAAAACGGACATGCAACGGTTGACATTGTCCTAACTTCTTTACGAAGACGTAAAGCATTAAGCACCTAACATCAAGTGAGGAGAAAATACACGCATGAACAACTATTCCAACGTCCACTTGTCGGAATCAAAAGTCCAAAACGCCATTCGTACTTAGTTGCGTTCAATGATTACTGGGGTTTTTCTTTTGTTATGCACAATGATTAGAACTTTAGACAATGCCAGATAGCGCGGATGATTTGCGTGAGAAGGAAGGTGATTGACCACTCAACTCCACGCTGGCATGAGGAACTGCAGCACTATGATTATAGGATTTGATAGAGAAAAGTGTATGCTCATAGTGATACATGCATGCATGAAGTGTCCGATTCGGTGTCTACATTTTAGCTCCTTGCCTTTATTTTCCCACTAGCGTCACGAGGATGTCTGGCAACTCTAAATCCCTCACGTTTCCCTCAGATTCATTTCCCCTAAACCCAACATCGACTCTCCCTTATCTCCTCCTTCTCCTCTTGCCCTTCCCTCCTACCTCATCGTCCCTCATCACCTTCTTCGTAACTAATTTGATCGGCCAGAACAACAAGTTGGAATGTGAAGATGAGATGAATTTGCCTTCGCACCCACGTGCGCTCAATTCCCCACACCTGTCCACGTGGAACCTCAATCAAGGTGACTCTCCAAAAGGAAGAAAATAAAAGTGGATAATGACAAACACAAAAACTCGGAGAAAAAAGACAGACAGGCGTAGACGCCTAGTAGAAACAGAGTAGGCGGTCTGAGGCTGAAAACGTACAATCTGACCCGTTATTGCAGTGCGTTAGGTAAGGGATTGGGCAGTGAGATGGGCGGTAGGGATTTTACCAACCTACAAATTAGGAAGTGAGAAGTTGGAGCAACACTCAAATCTTCGATCTCAGAAGGATAAGTAAAGGAGGGGTAGAAGTAGAGAAAAGAATTGGGACAATTTGGTATAAGGACAAATTAAAGCGGTAGAAAGAAAGATAGAAATGGAGAATTGATGGTGATCCAAGCTAGACTATGCTAAAACAGGACTTGGTTTTGTGTAGAGCATGATAGAGTCAGATCCATTCCAACCCATGCTAGTTCGATCTAGATTATGATCCTGTGCATTATTTATGTCACAGTCGAGATGGAGACTAGTGGGGAGATAAAAGGCAACCTAAAAAGGGAGCGCTAGCAGACGATGAGGTGGGAGGCGAAGGTAAGAGAAGCATAAAAGAGGCAAAGGAGCGAGATATTCTTGTGACACTAGAGTAGAAAAACAAAGGTCTAGAGCTTAATAGCAGGCAGCACCTATCCATCCTTTCCCTTTCGAATGAGTCGATGAGAAGAGCAAAACAATGTGACATAATGTAGGACGCAATAAGTGTGAATATGTAGAGCGTAGTACGCGGCAAGGGAGATGCTCACAGAAGATGCGTTAAAGTGTGGCATGAGAAGGGAGGCGTCGGTAAGAGAGATCCTCTCCATCCATTTCAAAGCCGTTATTAGGTCTGCTTCCTACCTTTGTACCTTGATCCTTAGTGTCTGCGAGAAAGAAAGAGAAGACCTCAATTCACATTGCATGGACTTGTGTTGAGTTGATTAGGCAGGACAAATTAAATTGTCGGAGCTGACTTAAATGGTAACGTATGAAATGCCCTACCCAAGCTTGCTATAATCTAGCCTACGTCGCTGCCCTTTTTTATTCTGACTCATATCAAATTAGTCAGATCTAATCAAGCCTAGACTTCCATACCGTGCTACAGTGCTTTCGCAGTGGAACATGAATAATTGGCAAGTTTTTTAACATCAGCAGGTCTTCTAATGCTGCTCTTATTAAGAGATTTGGAGCATTTTGAGGCATGAAAGTTAAATGCAGCACAGCAAGCCTAGTGCAGGGTCGAACACTGATTAAAGAAATCGGCTTTTCACCCCTAAAGATTGCTGTTGAGATAACGAAGGGGCTTTTTTGATGCGCACACCAATTTCATGCCCAAACAATTCTAATTTGCAAAGTAAGAAATACTTAGAGCGTTGTGTACTTGTAATTTGCCATAGTTTTACTTGTGAATGCCTTGTGCATACTTTGATCTTAGCTACCACTCAAAACCTAATGCCATTCTGACCTCTCCGATGACTATGAGCTGTGGTGAGCAGCTGTTTTGGACTTAAATTCTTTTCTCGCTTTGCCACAAAGGCTTCTGACTATAACCCTAGAGCTGTTAAATAAATTACATTGACTAATAATTTATAAGTAGTTTGCAAATGTGGGCACTAGAGCGATTCGTGTGAGGCAATTTACTGCGCATTAATTATTAACATCTTGGGAATAAATAGTGAAGTTCACTTTTCTAGCAAATTACCATAGTTAATTTATTTATGACAGGAATGGTAAGAAACCATACAATGCACTTCATTCTTACTTGAGTTATGTGCTAAGTAGTGTCAAGGACAGAATTCCAATTTTGAATCGCTCGTCAGATTTTAGCAAAAGAACTGCCGAAAGCAGCTACAAAAGGACGCAAAATGTCGACTTTAATTTCTGACCGATTTCAAAACACAAAGTAAAAACATGCATATGACTTCCTATTTGGATCAATTTTGGTCACAGAGGTGCCTGATTATTTGAGTGTGCGCGCTCGTGCATTATCATTTCTCTGCGTCAACCTAAGCTCTCACATCATAGGTCGAACCTTACTTTTTAAAATTTGATGCGAGAACTACTGTAAGAAATCACTAAATGGACTGGACTACTATATTATAATTCTAACCGGCTCTGGATCTGACTAAACGGCATGTAACGCAGCTCCATTTCTTGCGCTATTTTAGCTTTATTTGCCAAAATGGGCCACTTAATTATCGGCCATGTGCAAATTCTTATGCACAACACGGGGATAACCCAGCTACCAGTGATAAAAGAAAGAGCTGAGTACAAAACCGAATAAGTTTAGATGTTAAACTAAGAAAATAGCTTGCAGCTATGTACTTATGCCATCCAAGTTTTCGCACCAAAACCATTCGCATTACATTGAGCTCATTTCCAAGCACCAAACGTCCTACAATTAAACTGCAGTTCAGCTGAACGCAGGCAACCTGGAATCTGATGCCTACCCTTAATTGTTTATGGATCGGAATAAACAAAATGTGGTGCAGTGTAATATCCGTACTGCCTGGCTTTTTGTTAATGCACACTCTTAGAACACTTGCATGACACAAAGTGTTATAGGTTGATTAAAGACCAAGGTTTTTAGCACCGTAGCAATTTAAAACTTAGGGCCTTATTAGAACCACTTTAAGACCAAGGCTATGAAATGCTTAGATGGCGGTACATTTGGGACAATTCAACATCGTTTCACTTCTGTAATGCTGTCAGTCAAAACTTAACACCATTTTGACCTTTTCGATGGTAATGGAACGCAGTGAGCAGCCCTTTGGCAATCAAATCCTTTTCTAGCCCTGCCTTGAAGGCCTCTAAATATAAAACTGTGGCTATCAAATGGCCTAAATTGGCCATCATTTATGTGCGAATTACAGATGTGGATACTATAGCAATTTGCATGAAGCAATTCCACTGCGTATCAATTGTGAATGTCTTGGAATCAACCAGCAAAGTTTAGTTGTCCAATAGGTGGCTGTTATTGGTTTATGCATGACAGACATGGTAAGAAGACATAAAATGCAATTTATGCTTACCTAAGTTATATAAAAAGTAATCTCAAAAGGGCTCAAGATTAGCAAATTATGCTCCAGTAAGACACGATGCATTCTAGTTAAACTTTATATTCATCAAGTGAGTTCCGGTAAGTAAGCTGAGTCTTTGGAAAAGAACAGTTCACTCCCTTCAAAATTATGACATTTTAGCGTTGCGACAGATCCAATTTACCAACGAGGTGGAAAGCATTACCGCTGATGGTCTTCAAAGTTATGTGCCAATTAATTACTAAGTTTAATAATCTTTGTTGGAGTAAAATCCACCACTACTCGTACGCGTGTGCCCACATCCAGCAATATGTTTTTATTTGTATTCTACTCAACTTTGCTGTTAAAAATGCGACAACAATGTTTCCTATTTCATCTTTGCAAATATCATCTCTTCTTTAAATCCATAACAGGACTTTCCTGGCTTCACTACGGGTATAGCTTACACTAGTCATCGTTTGACAATGCTATGTCGCATACTCGGCACGCCTTTGCACGAAACCGTATGTGCGGATTGATATGGAAAGCAAAAGTAATCTTAGATACACCTAGCTCAAGCATTTGTAGGTTTAGCTATAGCGTTTATTAGTGAGGCGAATTCTTGTACTATCTGCTGACAATGGCATGGAGCACATCTGCTGTAGACGGCTATTCCAACATGCACTATGGACCTCTCCCCATACGCCTGTAAATTACTCCCTTTTACAGCCTCTTTCTGCAGGAGCATTGACACATTGAGTGGTTTAAATGGCTTAGTGTAGTGTAAAATTATAGCAGAAAAGTTTAGGAATGGGCCTGATCTGGAAGATAATTCGCTCAGAAAACCTGTTTGGGGTGGATTAAAAAAGCTTGTGTTGATGATAGACAAACTACCACTGCCGATGCTGCTCAAACGTCTTTGGCACTTGAATGCGGATCTGGTTGTTGTTGCTGCTGTTGGTGGGCCCTAGCCACCAAGTAAGTGAATGTTTCCCTGTCACGGAAGGCGTGAACTCGAGATCACATCCATAGGTCACCATGAGTTGAAGCTGGACCCACTTGCTCTCCTACTCAGCTGCCCTTACCAGCAGTCACAGTGGCATGACTGACGCGCCTGCAGTAGAAGAAGCTCTACATCATTCCTTCACGCTCACTTCTTTTTCTAGTTCGTAAATCGGTCAGAGTTGGCATAATAAAATTTTTGCACAGTGCTTCTCATCAGTGACATCGCTGCTTTCGACCATTGTAAAGTAGTCCCATAGCCCATGCATTCACGGCCAGTCGAGTCAATCAGCGGAGTTGGTGTCAAACAGAGCACAATCACCCCTGACCCAGGTAAATGCGGTGATAACATCTAGTTACGCACAAACGCGCGTTTTCATTTTAGTCGTTTCAATTTTACAGGTATACCAAATACGGAATGTACAGTTGTATCCAAGGGAGGGACAAACTCGCATCCTTATCGACTTTGCCATCAAACATGCAACAACAAGCATCACCTTTCACCTCACAAAAGGTGAAAGAGACGGTCTCTGCTCTAGTTAAATCTCTAGTAATTCCAAGATCCACTTCCCTCTTATGCATTCGCTACAGAACAATGACGAAGGCAAGCAAACCCAACTGAATACTCCACCACCAAAGCAGATAAACATTGATAAAACTACTTCGCCACCAAATTGGCTGAGCATTGATAAGACTACTTCAACCAAATCGAATATCTCGGGGCTATGCCTGTGTTTCTCACACGCAATCCAAACCCGAATGGCCCTTTAAAGCCTGTACTACAACAGACATCCTGCGTCGGCGTCTTTATCTCCAAAGCAAGGTGGAAGCTCAGAGCAATCTCGAATCACCATTACAATGCCAAATTTACCAACACCGAACCTACTCCCAATTGACACCTCATCAAAGTTAAGTCAGCAGCTGCTACATCCACAGATGTCAACCACTTCCTTCACATTTCTCTTTAATTATAAAATGTTTCCGTCTCTAGCAACTTGATGCCACTGCAAACTTCTATGCACTGTCGACCACAGAACAACTTTAGGGTACGCCAGACACTATCTGAGGCACAAAGACGAGGCATACGCAGGGTTCTCTTTACTCCGTACCCATCTGGTGAGATAACAAAATGGCCTAACAAAAAAATACATCAATATGGATGAACGCGAGGAACCGGCGTGTCGCATTAACTTGACGGGGTTTCAGGTTGGTCAAGGATTAAGGCCTTAACAGAATTTGCTTGATGGAAAGCTGTTATTGCGCAGTGGTTGAGTGTCAACGATTGAGACGTCAAAATCGATCACGCTTTTAACTCTTCTTCCAGGTGAAGATATGGTTGCAAAATCACCGCTATAAACGAAGAGAGCAGGCAGAAAAGTGTCTGGGGTTGAAGCTCATTTGCGTTTTCCACGTGATTTCTGCAGTCGTAAGGGAATACTGAATAGGTGCAGCTAAAAGTGGTATTCACTAAGTATCTCTCTCACTCAGTTAAATTTCCTGCTGTATGAAGGCAACTTCTGCTAACCTTACAACTAAGAATCATCCCATGCACTCATGTCTGTGTCCAAGTCAGGGCGGACGGCTCTTTCAATCTCTTGACAATCTTGTTTTTAGCAGCATACTTATTAGCGATTTCAGTAGCGGGTTGCGAATAGGTACAGCTACGCGAATTTCGCTTTTTTGTGGAGTTTTATGTTATCATTGACTATCCGACGAGACTGTAGGCTCACATAACTGACGCGAGAGATTTCCTGCTTCTGATTACTTTTAAGTAGTGCATTAAGGCTGGAATTGTGTATGCCATTCTTTAAAGTTGCAAAACTCATTCTTACACTGCTTATTTCATTGAAATAATTTCTGTCTTAATTTAAACCAGTAGGCCACTATAGGTAGGTACTTGTCATTACCTATGAATTGTGCATACTACTTGTCTTGACTTAAAATCAAAGTCCACAAACGCTGGAGCATGAAAGCTTAGAGGAGCCCATGGTCGTGGAACACACGCCCATTTCAACCCCCACCTTCCTCATCTCGACATATGCACTTAACTTTTATCAATTCAACTTGGATGCTCTTATCCTCCTTCCCTTCTACAGGGTAAATTTTAGTTCCCTTTTCCACACTAAATATCATTCTTGTTCCAAGTCCTACTAACTAACCTAGGGTTTCCACCACTAGATTGAAAAATAAGGGTCCATCGCAGAGGGAGCGGCAGAGGAGGCTGCATTTGGCGCCTTTTTTGTCGCATCAATCACTTACACCGTATCCGGCACCACGGACTCCCTCCAAGACACGGGAGTCGACGTTGACTAGAGGGGGAAGAGGAGTGGATTACATTGGCTGAACGGCCTCGTATTTGGGTCCATTGCTGAAGATACTCGTTATTGCTCCCTCAATCTTCTCCATGGACGTGCTTGTTGCCTACTACCTTTTGAAGGTGAGCTACCTAACAGTCGAAGTCTCAACTGTTTTCTCAAGCCTTAATGGATCTCACTCTATGCTGCCAGGTTCCTCTCGTTATATTCAAGCAGGAGAAAGAAATGTCTCGATCGCTCAAATTCAAAGGCAAATGGATAGCTGCACAGCCTTCTGACAAAGGGCTAAGAGCTCAGTGGGACAAACAGGTTCTTTCTACTTCCAGCTCTCCTCACATGTACTGGAATAATTCCTTTAAGAAGTCCTTAAGAAGTATCAGGAGCAGTACGGCCAACAGCAGAGAAAGCGACTTCTTGGAATGCAAACTGGCAACTACAAGGGAGATAGCAGTAGAACCACTTTAAGTTGATGTTCTGAGGAGGCCTCAAACAGTTCGTTCTATGCAACGTGGCTTCAGGAGATGGATCTACAATACCTGCTTTGGAAGTGGGGTGTCATCTTCATGGATAATGTTGGTTTCAAGTGATCTCAAGATCGGCCCATACTAAGGAGACAATCTTCACGCATTTTTGTTTTCTATTCAGTCGTTCCTATACCTCGTGGTCTACTTTATCTTGTCCTGGCTAAGAAATGCAAACAGCTTCTTCTTTTTATACCACTTGATGGATGTGGCTATTTCCTTCAAAAAACTAGCCACCGTTGTACAACCGGTTGCACACAATGGAAAACAAATGGGTCAAACTTTACTGTATTCTGGTAACTTGGCGCATCACGTAATGGTCTGGTGTAGGTCATGTCTGACACCCTGTTCCGCTGGGTCCAGCGCGTGGGGCGTGACTGATTTAGTGGGATCCAACTCTGAGTTGTTTGGCTGACTATCAGCCTTCATCTTTTTGATGTGCAACCAATCATGAAAATAGAGTATTTTCGCTTAACCAACGTGAATGTACACACTTCACAGCCTTTTCAAACAACGTTGGGTAGTCTTATTTCATTTAAGCAGTCATTGGCATAGCCAAATTCATTTAGGTGAAAAAGTCAATTTCAAATTACTGTTCTAAGGGATTATGATCGTTTAAAGCATTTATAAGCCTTCCAGTGTGCCTGTTTGCGAGATTTTAACATAGCCAGGCTTCGCTTTATTTGTTGCATTTAACCAGAAGCCGCGATATTTTGGCCTTTGGTCATTTGACAATGGTGGTTGCGACCACATTTGTGTTTTTTTTGGCCTTTTCACCATAGGTGTAATGGCCACGTGATACACTGTCCGAGCCTAGTGCACCACTTTTACTAGGATGTGAGTGTAGTAGATAGTGACGCAGGAATAACGTGAGTTTTCTGCCCAAAATTGGCTTATCAACCCGACGTGACTAAGTAATTACATGGTAATGCAAATCCAGCCACGGGAGTGTGACTTTGACTGACATGAGTTTGGTCGTTCGCTAGGCGCGAAGCTGATGAGATTGCAGGCCACGTGATTAGAGAACCTAATTCATTGCAAAATGTCTAAAATTGAGTCTTCAGCATTTGGAGCATAACAGCGGTGGTCACAGGCTGAAATTGATGCTTCCATTGGCTGAAAGAGGTAGACTTCGGTCCATAGACCTGGCAGATTCGTGTCAAGATAGCAAACATCCTCAAAATTTGATTCGCAAGTAAACCGCTGACAGGACGGAATGCCGATGGGTGATTGAGCAGCTGCCTACTACAACCTTTAACCTTCTGGACCTTTCAACGGATTCCTGACTTGGATGGCCTGTCTGTTTAAGCTCGCATTGACAGTCATGCTGATTTCAGTTGTGATATACTTTTACACTGTCATTTGCGTTCTACATTTTCCGTTAAATCTACACTAAAGAGGAGGACGGAGAGAGAGAATGCAAGTGCATTGACATGTTGACTGTGAGTAATTTCATTACCACACTCCCATCATTTCTTGTTTTCTTTTCTGTATAACAAACGCTGTATGTTATCTCCCTTTTCCTGCTCTCCGGTGGTTCATCTTCTACCTCCACATGAGTCTACGAGGCGGCGGTGGAAATGGCGATGAGACTGAACCGCCCAACGGTGATGCACATGGAGCGCTGCGGATCCTCCTTGGCATGTCACTTTTCTTCGCTGTCATTATCATCCTTTCGCGATTATTCAAGGTTTGTACTTCCGCGCTCTTCTCTTAATTGGCTTACTAGACAAAAAGGACAGACCTCTAAAGTTTTGACCATTTTCGTTGATAAGTAGATTCAAGCTGCCCTGTCTCATTGGTACTTCAATGCCTATCCAGGGCTGATGTGGTTTTCCTCCACAAAATTTTATCACTTTGATAATTGTGGTCGAACCAGTTAGATGTCTTGTTGTCTTCCCCATTTATCAAATAATTGCTAACCTTTTGTAAAACCAGAGGTATGGCCTCAATCGCACTGTTCATTTGAGTGGAAAATTGCCCACAAAAGTTTCTATTTTTACGGTGGATTTACAGCCGCGCCATTTGGAATTTGTGTCGAAAGGCTTTGTCTTCTGCCCTGGAGCCACAAGAATGGTGAGACTTTTATCAAAGCAAAGTGTGCTATCGCAAATCGCCATTCGTTATGGCCTCTGGTACGGTAGGCATGTCTAACAGCTGGCCTGGTGCCTTTCAGCTGCGAAGACATTACTCATCGAAACCTCCTTGATACATAGGTTTTGCTGATTGATTTGAGACAGACACACCAAAAGGGATGCGGTGTCTGAGTCGCCGCACTCTCTTAAGGGATAGGTCTGCTGGTCACCGAAATGTGCTTGCCTGCCGACATTCGAGTCCCTCCTTCTGTTAGACCTTAAATTAGGATCCAGCAGACGAAGCAGGGATTTTTGCTTTTATTAATAAGACGTGAATAAGGTTAGATGGAACTTTGGTGGATGCATGGATGGACTGGTAGTCATCACCAGCAATCGACGAGGTCCACGACCGGACCCACGCAAATTAGTTTGTCGAAATGATAATAGTGCTAGGTGTGTGTTCGAAGCTCCTGATTAAAAACAGATTGTGAAATTATATGTCCAAATTATCTTCCTTGCTTTTTGCAGGTCTCTTCATCGGCGACTTTGGCAACCTGCGAAACCAGTTAGAGCATGTGGGGGTGGACTTGTGGTCCAAGTGCTTTATCTGTGGCATCGGGAAGGTGTACTCTGATGCCACTACACATGGCTTTGATCAACGCATTAAACGCAGACACGATTTCGTTAAACGCTTGCACGTTTATTTGATTCCACGGGTAAACAAATCAAGGCTTAGCCGATTCGACCGAACGCATGGTCTCCAACACGCAAGGGTCGAACCACTTTTTCAGTCTAATCCGTCTAGGCTTCATGTTATCGTGACTAATGATCGGTTTGCTTACTTTTTGAATAGAGAGATCCTCAGTTCTCCCCTCAGTGTGATTGTCATCAAAATTATGGAAGGAGAGGAAGGGGAATTAGGTTAGCTCTTGACAGCGTTTGTTGTGTTCTCTAAAGTACTATTGGTCTCGTATTCTTATCATTCGATGCGTGTTTGATTATATGCTAATTAGATGGGTTTTGAATCGATGTGATTCATTTTTGATCGCACAGTTAATCCTCTCACCACTTGAGGTCATGTGACGCATGGATGGGTACGCGTTGTGGTCTATGTCCCCTCATTAATGCAGATACATCTGCCTTTTGTAACTACTTCCTCATGCATATAATCAACAAACCCGACACCAAATTCACCGATCAGGTGAGTTTACACAAACGATGTTGTTATTTTTGTGAACTCTTGTTTTGCGCTAGAGGTGATGGATTCGCTGCTGTGATTAGCATGACCTCTGACCGCTGTGCCATGAACTCGGTGTCCGATTCTGCATATCACAGGACGGCAAAGCGGCAGACAGACCTGATTTAGAAAGCTGAGGTATGCAGAAGCATCAGAATGGATAGTTTGATAACTGACTGTGAAAACAATCATAGTTGTCAGGTCTTGAATTTTGTGATAGTTGATGTCTCAGAGTTGTAGACTTTTCAGGCTTAAGTCGTGGATACTGCTATGCTGACATGAAGTCAAGTCGTACGACGATTAGTTGTCATCCCCTATGAGTTAGATTCATGCCTAACGATTGAGCGTGACATGACTTCTTTGAGAGTAGTTGTTCTGATACGATTAATGGTCTTTGGAATTTTTCGTGTTCTTTAGGCGTCGTGCGTGTGGGAGCTCTATTAGCAACGCTGCCCAAACTTCTTCCCATCAAAACTGTTTCCGCAAGCAGTTTAAAGAGGAGTTGCAGGCAAGGTAGCAGCGAGGGTTGCCTTCAAACCCAGAACTTCAGATGTCGCCTTTTAAGACAACTCTTTTTTCATTTACCTTCTCACATATAAAACTGGTGTAGAGCGTAATGCTTCGACGCCTTGCATTTTTTCCAGTAGGCTCCCTCGCCTTTCTTCTTTCCTTTAATTCACTTTTATTGTAGTCTATGTTACGCCCCTCATTCAGGAAGATACACTCATTACTTATTCTTGGTGGAATGTTTCTCATTTCATTGGAATCTAGCTAAAGCTTGGGGTTGGTTTCGGCGCCTGGTAGGGTGTCAGGGTTACCACCTACGAAGGCTGATGTGAGCGCTGGCTTCCGCCCTCTCAAACTGGAACCAGAAGTCCGCAAATTATGATTAGAGCGGAGCTACTCGTTGGATGGATCATGCTGTGGCACCTTATCACTTCATCCATAGCAAACACCACATCCAGAAAAAAGAGGGATCGTGGTGCCACAGTTGGGAGTTGCAGTTCTATAGCACCTTCACAGATCAAAATAGAACTGGTTAAGCACATTTAGCCAAAAGATGTCAAGTTTTATTAAAAAAGCTATAAAATACAATGCGAATTGACGCCTATTCGGTTCACGAGTTGATGGTGATTTCGACCTAAAAGGCATTTTCAGAGATCGATTTCAACATTACTGCAAATAGGCTACTCTACGTAGAACTGAGTAGCTAAATATAGACGCATCTGCGATGAGAAGTAACAGGAGCAACTAGTGAGTGATACGGGGGAGCATGTAAATGAAAGATTAGAGGAAATAAAACCCAAAAAATACATTAATGTCCATAGAATGTGAACAAATAGAAATAACTTCAGCCCTGCATACGCTCAGCCACCAGGACGACTACTACTTCAACCCAATCTCAAAGATGACGTTACTTTCAGCCTAAAGACACCATTAGTAAAAGGATTACCCCCACGAAGTTCCAAATAAACTAGTAGTATTTTCAGGTCCAAGATCAAACACCATCAAGCACTCAGAGCAGTACGTAAGCTATAAATTTCCAAGTGAAAGATTAATTTGCACCCAAATTTATGACATATCAATCAAGTTAAGGCGTATTTAATTTTATTTGTTGGGTCTTTGGTTCCTTCTCAGTGGGTCGAATTTTGGTACCTGATGGCAAAATCGACAGGAAAATTGGGAATAAAGCAGAATTTTTTCACTAATAACCAACAAATAAAATTAAATACGCCTTAACTTGATTGATATGTCATAAATTTGGGTGCAAATTAATCTTTCACTTGGAAATTTATAGCTTACGTACTGCTCTGAGTGCTTGATGGTGTTTGATCTTGGACCTGAAAATACTACTAGTTTATTTGGAACTTCTTGGAGGTAATCCTTTTACTAATGGTGTCTTTAGGCTGAAAGTAACGTCATCTTTGAGATTGGGTTGAAGTAGTAGTCGTCCTGGTGGCTGAGCGTATGCAGGGCTGAAGTTATTTCTATTTGTTCACATTCTATGGACATTAATGTATTTTTTGGGTTTTATTTCCTCTAATCTTTCATTTACATGCTCCCCCGTATCACTCACTAGTTGCTCCTGTTACTTCTCATCGCAGATGCGTCTATATTTAGCTACTCAGTTCTACGTAGAGTAGCCTATTTGCAGTAATGTTGAAATCGATCTCTGAAAATGCCTTTTAGGTCGAAATCACCATCAACTCGTGAACCGAATAGGCGTCAATTCGCATTGTATTTTATAGCTTTTTTAATAAAACTTGACATCTTTTGGCTAAATGTGCTTAACCAGTTCTATTTTGATCTGTGAAGGTGCTATAGAACTGCAACTCCCAACTGTGGCACCACGATCCCTCTTTTTTCTGGATGTGGTGTTTGCTATGGATGAAGTGATAAGGTGCCACAGCATGATCCATCCAACGAGTAGCTCCGCTCTAATCATAATTTGCGGACTTCTGGTTCCAGTTTGAGAGGGCGGAAGCCAGCGCTCACATCAGCCTTCGTAGGTGGTAACCCTGACACCCTACCAGGCGCCGAAACCAACCCCAAGCTTTAGCTAGATTCCAATGAAATGAGAAACATTCCACCAAGAATAAGTAATGAGTGTATCTTCCTGAATGAGGGGCGTAACATAGACTACAATAAAAGTGAATTAAAGGAAAGAAGAAAGGCGAGGGAGCCTACTGGAAAAAATGCAAGGCGTCGAAGCATTACGCTCTACACCAGTTTTATATGTGAGAAGGTAAATGAAAAAAGAGTTGTCTTAAAAGGCGACATCTGAAGTTCTGGGTTTGAAGGCAACCCTCGCTGCTACCTTGCCTGCAACTCCTCTTTAAACTGCTTGCGGAAACAGTTTTGATGGGAAGAAGTTTGGGCAGCGTTGCTAATAGAGCTCCCACACGCACGACGCCTAAAGAACACGAAAAATTCCAAAGACCATTAATCGTATCAGAACAACTACTCTCAAAGAAGTCATGTCACGCTCAATCGTTAGGCATGAATCTAACTCATAGGGGATGACAACTAATCGTCGTACGACTTGACTTCATGTCAGCATAGCAGTATCCACGACTTAAGCCTGAAAAGTCTACAACTCTGAGACATCAACTATCACAAAATTCAAGACCTGACAACTATGATTGTTTTCACAGTCAGTTATCAAACTATCCATTCTGATGCTTCTGCAGCGAAGAAAAGTGACATGCCAAGGAGGATCCGCAGCGCTCCATGTGCATCACCGTTGGGCGGTTCAGTCTCATCGCCATTTCCACCGCCGCCTCGTAGACTCATGTGGAGGTAGAAGATGAACCACCGGAGAGCAGGAAAAGGGAGATAACATACAGCGTTTGTTATACAGAAAAGAAAACAAGAAATGATGGGAGTGTGGTAATGAAATTACTCACAGTCAACATGTCAATGCACTTGCATTCTCTCTCTCCGTCCTCCTCTTTAGTGTAGATTTAACGGAAAATGTAGAACGCAAATGACAGTGTAAAAGTATATCACAACTGAAATCAGCATGACTGTCAATGCGAGCTTAAACAGACAGGCCATCCAAGTCAGGAATCCGTTGAAAGGTCCAGAAGGTTAAAGGTTGTAGTAGGCAGCTGCTCAATCACCCATCGGCATTCCGTCCTGTCAGCGGTTTACTTGCGAATCAAATTTTGAGGATGTTTGCTATCTTGACACGAATCTGCCAGGTCTATGGACCGAAGTCTACCTCTTTCAGCCAATGGAAGCATCAATTTCAGCCTGTGACCACCGCTGTTATGCTCCAAATGCTGAAGACTCAATTTTAGACATTTTGCAATGAATTAGGTTCTCTAATCACGTGGCCTGCAATCTCATCAGCTTCGCGCCTAGCGAACGACCAAACTCATGTCAGTCAAAGTCACACTCCCGTGGCTGGATTTGCATTACCATGTAATTACTTAGTCACGTCGGGTTGATAAGCCAATTTTGGGCAGAAAACTCACGTTATTCCTGCGTCACTATCTACTACACTCACATCCTAGTAAAAGTGGTGCACTAGGCTCGGACAGTGTATCACGTGGCCATTACACCTATGGTGAAAAGGCCAAAAAAAACACAAATGTGGTCGCAACCACCATTGTCAAATGACCAAAGGCCAAAATATCGCGGCTTCTGGTTAAATGCAACAAATAAAGCGAAGCCTGGCTATGTTAAAATCTCGCAAACAGGCACACTGGAAGGCTTATAAATGCTTTAAACGATCATAATCCCTTAGAACAGTAATTTGAAATTGACTTTTTCACCTAAATGAATTTGGCTATGCCAATGACTGCTTAAATGAAATAAGACTACCCAACGTTGTTTGAAAAGGCTGTGAAGTGTGTACATTCACGTTGGTTAAGCGAAAATACTCTATTTTCATGATTGGTTGCACATCAAAAAGATGAAGGCTGATAGTCAGCCAAACAACTCAGAGTTGGATCCCACTAAATCAGTCACGCCCCACGCGCTGGACCCAGCGGAACAGGGTGTCAGACATGACCTACACCAGACCATTACGTGATGCGCCAAGTTACCAGAATACAGTAAAGTTTGACCCATTTGTTTTCCATTGTGTGCAACCGGTTGTACAACGGTGGCTAGTTTTTTGAAGGAAATAGCCACATCCATCAAGTGGTATAAAAAGAAGAAGCTGTTTGCATTTCTTAGCCAGGACAAGATAAAGTAGACCACGAGGTATAGGAACGACTGAATAGAAAACAAAAATGCGTGAAGATTGTCTCCTTAGTATGGGCCGATCTTGAGATCACTTGAAACCAACATTATCCATGAAGATGACACCCCACTTCCAAAGCAGGTATTGTAGATCCATCTCCTGAAGCCACGTTGCATAGAACGAACTGTTTGAGGCCTCCTCAGAACATCAACTTAAAGTGGTTCTACTGCTATCTCCCTTGTAGTTGCCAGTTTGCATTCCAAGAAGTCGCTTTCTCTGCTGTTGGCCGTACTGCTCCTGATACTTCTTAAGGACTTCTTAAAGGAATTATTCCAGTACATGTGAGGAGAGCTGGAAGTAGAAAGAACCTGTTTGTCCCACTGAGCTCTTAGCCCTTTGTCAGAAGGCTGTGCAGCTATCCATTTGCCTTTGAATTTGAGCGATCGAGACATTTCTTTCTCCTGCTTGAATATAACGAGAGGAACCTGGCAGCATAGAGTGAGATCCATTAAGGCTTGAGAAAACAGTTGAGACTTCGACTGTTAGGTAGCTCACCTTCAAAAGGTAGTAGGCAACAAGCACGTCCATGGAGAAGATTGAGGGAGCAATAACGAGTATCTTCAGCAATGGACCCAAATACGAGGCCGTTCAGCCAATGTAATCCACTCCTCTTCCCCCTCTAGTCAACGTCGACTCCCGTGTCTTGGAGGGAGTCCGTGGTGCCGGATACGGTGTAAGTGATTGATGCGACAAAAAAGGCGCCAAATGCAGCCTCCTCTGCCGCTCCCTCTGCGATGGACCCTTATTTTTCAATCTAGTGGTGGAAACCCTAGGTTAGTTAGTAGGACTTGGAACAAGAATGATATTTAGTGTGGAAAAGGGAACTAAAATTTACCCTGTAGAAGGGAAGGAGGATAAGAGCATCCAAGTTGAATTGATAAAAGTTAAGTGCATATGTCGAGATGAGGAAGGTGGGGGTTGAAATGGGCGTGTGTTCCACGACCATGGGCTCCTCTAAGCTTTCATGCTCCAGCGTTTGTGGACTTTGATTTTAAGTCAAGACAAGTAGTATGCACAATTCATAGGTAATGACAAGTACCTACCTATAGTGGCCTACTGGTTTAAATTAAGACAGAAATTATTTCAATGAAATAAGCAGTGTAAGAATGAGTTTTGCAACTTTAAAGAATGGCATACACAATTCCAGCCTTAATGCACTACTTAAAAGTAATCAGAAGCAGGAAATCTCTCGCGTCAGTTATGTGAGCCTACAGTCTCGTCGGATAGTCAATGATAACATAAAACTCCACAAAAAAGCGAAATTCGCGTAGCTGTACCTATTCGCAACCCGCTACTGAAATCGCTAATAAGTATGCTGCTAAAAACAAGATTGTCAAGAGATTGAAAGAGCCGTCCGCCCTGACTTGGACACAGACATGAGTGCATGGGATGATTCTTAGTTGTAAGGTTAGCAGAAGTTGCCTTCATACAGCAGGAAATTTAACTGAGTGAGAGAGATACTTAGTGAATACCACTTTTAGCTGCACCTATTCAGTATTCCCTTACGACTGCAGAAATCACGTGGAAAACGCAAATGAGCTTCAACCCCAGACACTTTTCTGCCTGCTCTCTTCGTTTATAGCGGTGATTTTGCAACCATATCTTCACCTGGAAGAAGAGTTAAAAGCGTGATCGATTTTGACGTCTCAATCGTTGACACTCAACCACTGCGCAATAACAGCTTTCCATCAAGCAAATTCTGTTAAGGCCTTAATCCTTGACCAACCTGAAACCCCGTCAAGTTAATGCGACACGCCGGTTCCTCGCGTTCATCCATATTGATGTATTTTTTTGTTAGGCCATTTTGTTATCTCACCAGATGGGTACGGAGTAAAGAGAACCCTGCGTATGCCTCGTCTTTGTGCCTCAGATAGTGTCTGGCGTACCCTAAAGTTGTTCTGTGGTCGACAGTGCATAGAAGTTTGCAGTGGCATCAAGTTGCTAGAGACGGAAACATTTTATAATTAAAGAGAAATGTGAAGGAAGTGGTTGACATCTGTGGATGTAGCAGCTGCTGACTTAACTTTGATGAGGTGTCAATTGGGAGTAGGTTCGGTGTTGGTAAATTTGGCATTGTAATGGTGATTCGAGATTGCTCTGAGCTTCCACCTTGCTTTGGAGATAAAGACGCCGACGCAGGATGTCTGTTGTAGTACAGGCTTTAAAGGGCCATTCGGGTTTGGATTGCGTGTGAGAAACACAGGCATAGCCCCGAGATATTCGATTTGGTTGAAGTAGTCTTATCAATGCTCAGCCAATTTGGTGGCGAAGTAGTTTTATCAATGTTTATCTGCTTTGGTGGTGGAGTATTCAGTTGGGTTTGCTTGCCTTCGTCATTGTTCTGTAGCGAATGCATAAGAGGGAAGTGGATCTTGGAATTACTAGAGATTTAACTAGAGCAGAGACCGTCTCTTTCACCTTTTGTGAGGTAGGAGGTGTTGCTTGTTGTACTTGCTGTTGCATGGTTGATGGCAAAGTCGATAAGGGCACGAGTTTGTCCCTCCCTTGGATACAACTATACGTTCTGTATTTGGTGTACCTGTAAAATCAAAACGACTGGAATAAGAACACGTGCAGCTGCATGTAACTAGATGTTATTACCACATTTGCTTGGGTCAAGTGATTATTCATGTTGAGTATGCTATTTTGAGTTCGCAATTGTGTTCTGTTTGACGCCAACTCTGCTAGTTGACTTGACTGGTTTTGAATGCAGGGGCGTTGGGATGGCTTTACGACGGTTGAAAGCAGCAATGCCACCGGTGAGAAGTACTGTATAAAAATTCCATTATGTTAACGCTGACCAATTTACGAATCAGAAAAAGAAGTGGGTGTGAAGGAATGATGTAGAGATTTTTCTACAGTAAGCGCGTCAGTTATGCCACTGTGACTGCTGGTAAGGGCAGCTGCAAAGGACAGCAAGTGAGTCCAGCTTCAACTCATGGTGACCGATGGACGGAAAACGGTAACAAAAGCGCAAAACTTGAGGTACAATGGTATGCAAACAAGGCGGTACGTTAAGGGTGCCATGGCAATTTGGTAGACAATACGGTTTGCTTGTAGCGCTGCCAGATTTTGGAGTTGTTAAGGGTCGAAGGGGGCCAAAAGGTCTTTCACTGTAAAGTTGGAAATAATGAACTTGTAACCACACAATTCTGCTTTGTTTTTATGACTAAATTACTTATTGCGTCTGTAAACCATAAAAACCAGTAAAATCTAAGTTTACGGGTCAACCAATAGCATTCAGGAGTCTTTGGTCATGTCTACTTTTTTGAGGAGAGAAGAGCTGCGCAATTTTTAAAATTCTAGTTTAAGGGGCTCCGTATTCTGATGCTTAATTTGCTTTTAATTTGGACCTCCTACTTTCATCTCATCGTCTGACTGCTAACTGCATTTGTTTCCTGTTCACCTAATGGAAGTCTCCTTGAAGCTGAAAATAATAGAGGCTGATGGATGGGTCATATGCAACTTTACCTATTAATATAAAAGCTGCGAGGTCGTAAATTAATCAAGTTATCGCTGAACTTGTTAAACATAGATTTTCAAGGTAGGAACTCTGATTGGATCAACATTTTACAATGGTAGAGTCAAGTAGGGTCCTCAATAAAATCTCTGCTGTTAAGGCGCCAAAATATTTATTAAATGTTGAAGCTAGGCAAAAAGGTTGTAGAAATCAGTTTTTGGTATTGCCAGAACTTTACGGAAACACATTCTGGACAACACATGGAGGTGGAATTTCTTGACAAGTGTGGTAGGTAACCTTGTATTTATGCCTTCGCGAATGCCTTTTAGAAAGTCGAATTCATCGTCAATTCGTGAACGGAAATCATGCAGATTTACATTGTGTTTATGGTTTTTTTTTAACAAAAATTGGCTCCTTTCTGCTGAACATGGATTTTATGTTCAATTTGGCCTGTGAAGGTGCTGTGGAACTGCGACTTCCAACTGTGGCACCACAATATTCCTTTCCTGGATGTGATATTTCCTCCAGAATGAGTGACGGAGTGCCACGACGCAATCTACTCAACAAGTACCTCGAGTTAAATCTTAACTTGAGGACTTCTGGTTCCAATTCGAGAGAATGGAAGCCAGTAATCACATCAACTATTCCAGATGGTACCCCTGACACCCTACCACTGGGCGCTAAATCCAACCCCAAGCACCAACTTGGTTTCAAGGAAAAGAGAGATATTGCACCAAGACTAAGTAATAGGTGTATTTTTCCAGATGAGAGGCGTACAATGGACGAATAATAAAAAAATAAACAAGGGAAAGGAGAAAGACGAGCAGCCAACTTGAAAGAAATGCAAAAGATCAAAGTATTGCTCTCTGCGACATCATTTCCCTACGCAGGAGGGCAAACGTGAAGGAAAGAAGATAGAGTTGTTTAGAAAGGTGGCATTTAAAGATGTGGGTGTGAAGGCATCTCTCGTTAATACTTTGCTTGCAAGTCCTCTTTGTACTGCTTGCCAAAGCAGTCCCCTCGCGTAAGACTCCTAAAGAGCGCAAAAACCTGCAGAGATCGTCAATCGTATCAAAACAACCACTCTTAACGACGTCAAGTCATTCTCGATCGTCAAACATGAGTCGGACTCAAAAGGCATGGCAACTAATTGTCGTAAGACCTGAATTTATGGCAGCACAGCGGTATCCACAACTTAAGCATTAAAAGTCATCTGCAGATCCCGTCCTCATGATGGAACCTTCCTTGGAATCAAAAAGAATGGAGATTGATGGGCGTCCCATAAGCAAGTGTACCCATCAGTAAATAGGCTGTAAATCTTTGAATTTTTATGAAAAGTCGACGCTGGGTAAAGAAGTTATGGAACTCTGTTTCTATTTATGCAAATACCTTGCCGAAAGCTCTCAATGAGGATTTTCTTTTTGAGGAGTTGGTAAAACCCTAAGGGATGTGCTGAAGCTATGCATCCCTACGAAATGGGCTACAGTACACTTAAATTTAAGGCATTTCTATCAATTTTAGGCGTAGTTTAATCCATTCGTTTGGCACTCTTAACTATTTACTATGGGTATTGAGTTCTTTTGTTAATGAAAAATGCTACTATAATCCAGTTTTAAGTAGAAAAACGGCGGAGATAACTTGAAAAAGACTGAAAATCGGTTTACCTTAAAAGCCTTATTTTCGGAATGTGCACAATCATCTCGACATAAACAGAGGCAAATGCAAATCTGTGACTGACTTCTTCACTAAGTGAATCTCTTTCCAACTAAGAGTAGGTTTAAATTTATTATGGGATCAACTTAGGGCAGCCCCCGGATCGAGCTCAAGGCCATGATGGTGTTTGATCGTGAGTATCTGGGGTAAGGGGATCTTCTTTATTCAGTGAATTAACTTGATGCCCGTTTCTTTGTCTAAAGCCCGAAAATGCTACTAGTTTCTTTGGGGACTTCTTGAAGGTAATTCCTTTACTTATGGGGTCTTTAGGCTAAAAGTAACGTCATCTTGGGGACGGGGTTAAAATAGTTGCCATCCTAATGACTAGGTGCATCCATGGCTAAAGTTATTTCTATTTGCTCATATTTTATGGACATTGATGGGGTCACCGGGTTTTGCTTTATTCAATCTTTCATTTACATGCTTTCCTGAATCATCCAAGTCTTAATTCTGTTACTTCTCACCGTAAATGCGTCTAAATTCTACCACTCAGTTCTACCTAGTGCCGCTTTTCGCAATAACGTTTGAATCAATCCCCAAAAATCTTTTCTGACAAGCCGAGTTCATCATCATCTGGTAAGCTGGATATGCCTTGATGTACGTTGTGTTTTATAACATTTTCACAAGGCTTGGCATTTTTCGGCTAAACATGTTTTTCGGCTCTATTTTGACCTGTGCAGGTGCTATAAAACTACAACCCCCAACTGTGGCTTCACGATCTCTCCTTTCCTTGGTGTGATGTTTACTTTATAAGGAGTGATGGAGTGCCACAGTCTGATCTACCCAACGAGTGTCTCGCGTCTAGCAGTAACTTGCGGACTTCTGGTTCCATTTCGAGAGGACGCAAGCCAGCGGTCACATCAACCTTCCTAGGTGGTGATCCTGACACCCCACCACCGGGCAACGAAACCAACTCCAGACCCCAACTTTATTTCGAGAAAAAAGGAAACTTTCCCCCCAAGATTAAGGAATAAGTGGATTTTTCTAGATGAGAGGCGTAACATAGACGAACAATGAAAAATGATGTAGAGGAAAGGTGATAGGCGAGGAGCCAACTCAGAAGAAATGCAAGGCGTCGAAAACTGCTCTCTACTGCACCAGTTTCTGCGTGGAAAGGCAAATGTAAATGAAAAGAAAGAGAATCATTTTATTTGACGGCATCTGAGGATGTAAGTGTGAGGGCATCTCTCGCCACTACTTCACTTGCAACTCCTTTTCGGAATGCGACCGGCTTATGTCGTGCTGATAGAACTGCCAATCACCTTAGTTGCATATTAACCCTGACCCTGGAACAATCCACTGAATCATTCGCGTTTCATCCCTTAATTCACTGCGACAGCCACACTTTTCATGTTAGCGGGTATGCTGATCTAGATTGTCACTACCACACGCCTCCTTGATCCCCTTCCGTGCGAAGACATGGCTTCCACAGATGAAGCACTGCGGCCAACTGTGTGTAGAAGAACTTTAACAAACGGCGGAAAATTCCACTAGGCCGTCTAATTTCTTATCTCTTTCAATGAAATCGGTGAGGTGATAATTGCGGAATTTGATCGAAAGGCGAAGCATCGACAAATCCCTCAACTTACCACGTGAAACACGTTGACAAATTGATTTAACACTTTAGTTCATGCGTCTTTTTACATTATATTAAGCCATTTGACGGAGAAATAGTGTGCACTCTATGGCATTACATATGCCAGATCTTAAGCGGAGAGCAATTGAAGATTTATGCAATTAAAAGATAGAAGTGAAGGCGAGTTCAATAGCCTGCCTAAATGGAAAATAAAAATGGAAAGAGCTCAACGGATGCTGGTATTCGGGGTGAAAGAGTGCGGCTTCTTGCGGACGCTGTACGTCTAGGCCTTTCCCTCACGATGCCATTCCTCTTTCTTGTATCGTACCTCAATCTCCTCCAGTAACAAGCATGGTCAGTAGCTTTTAGCTTTCGAATGATGTTGTGTTTGAGAGGATTAGGCGAGTGCTCCTCCTTTGCTATGTCAGCATTACCTTCCGTGAAGTTAAGCACGGCCAGGAGAGATTAATGGGCATTTCTATGGTAATCAAATTGCAAGGATTAGTAGGCCATTGCACGAAAACCAAAGCTGCTGATAAATAAACTTATCCATACCGCTATTCACTCACTGCCTTTTATCACCTCGGACTCACTTGATACAGAGTGGACGAATTCGTCAATGGCACTGTCACTCGAAATGTCGGAGGAGACACAATGCACAAAAGGGTTGAATAATGGAATGAAAACAGGATTTAGCCCCATTGTCATCGTCACGGACATGGCAATGCAAATACGCCGTGAGTAGTCCTGTGGCCATGGGAGACTGCAGAGTAGCATTGACGTAGCAATCGCTGTCATAGTTCTTGAATCCCAAATTAAGCTCGAGGGCCTTTGTTTTCTTGCAATGGTCTATGGGTCATCATAGCTTTGCTCAGGCATTGCAGAGGAGGAACGCCCAAAATTATGCAATAATTATTTAATGTTTAGGCAGTGACAAGGTGTGAGTTCGATAACAAATTACTTTTTTTACTTACTCATAAGGTATACGACCCAAACAATCTGCCTCTGTTTTGTCCGTACAGTTCAATTTGGTGTGTGCTGCACAGCATCCATCCAAGTCATATGACCATCGATCCAGTCCTTCCTTGGGTTTATCAGAATTTGGAAAAGCGACTTCATCTGGGTATTTCAAATAGTAGCTGCTTGCCCCTTTTCCAGATTCCGTGCAAACATATGCGATCTGGAATGCCTCATTTTCCTTACTGATCAGTGGTGGCGAGAGTGACAGCTAGTGAGATGCTTTGTGGTGCCAGAAGATTGTGTACTAGTGACCACATACTCCTGCCATGGATAAGTGCCATGAGTTCACTCCTCCACTGCAATTCCTCTGAAGGTTGCATGGGTGCGTTTTGCCCATACACATCGGAACGGCGGGAAGGCACTGTGGGGGAACAACCGAAACTCGTGGCAGTGATGCTTGTCCACAAGCACTTGTTGCATGCATTGCCAAAAGGAAAGCAGCCAATTATCGACGGCAAATGCTTAGGTCAAACTAAGTTTAGTTGGATCGCATGGAAGCAGATGGCTGTAGTGTTGCCTTAAAGATGTCACCAAACGCAACAGTGACTCTGTTACGTACTCGTCAATTTGACCTACATTCGGCTCATTTTGGTTACCACGTAATTTGCCTTATTGAAGAACAGAGGAATGGGCTCAATAGCTGCCCCTCAATTTTAATGGGATGAAATTCTGTACAGATCTCACAGAATGCTAATGAATCTCAGAACTGTTTCGAAAATGCATGTTTCGATCTGTTGCGTGTTTTCTATTTTCGAATCATCACTTTAAAATGCATACGAAACATGCGGTTTTGATATAGCTGCCATTGCTTTTACTTACTGTGCCACTTCGTAGGTACACATTTGTGCAAAGAACTGCCGATTATGCGATATAGCATTGCCAAACGGTAACTAATGCAGGCTATGCCTGTAGTGGGGCCGGAAAGATCAAGTTCTAGACTTGAATACGAAGTGGTATTTGAGAAGAATGGAGAAGAGACGTTGTTATCGCAATCTGTTTGTTAACGGAAATGGAAGCAGACGGAACTAAAAATTTTACTAAATATGGACACACGCGCATGTTCAGTGCCAGATTTTATTCTGACGGGGTTGTAAAACATAATTATTTGGTCCTGTATATTAAAAGTAATACATCACTTACCTTTAAGATCAAAAATAAATATATGTGGTGTTCGTATTTTTATGAACTTACCAACCGCCAATTTTGTGTTTTGCTAAGTGAGACAAGTCTTTAAGTTAATCAAATTACTCTTCATTTTAGAGGTCATCAGCAGTAACTGCCTTCCACTTCGTTGCTAAAGTAAATCCATCGCTCCGCTAAAATGTAGTGGTTTTTGGCGAGAATAAACCGTGTTTTTCAAGATTTATCTTTCTATCTGAAAATCGCTTAGTAGGAATAAATTTGAGGGACATGAATAACACCGGAACAAATCATGTCTGATTCGAGCATAATTTTCTAATCACGAGTGCTCTAACGTGTGGCTCAAAATGAGAATTCTGCCTTTGGCATTACTGTACGCATAATTTAGGTAAGAAAGAACCGCATTTTATTAACTAGCAACAGCTATTTACTAGACAATTAAACTTTCCTGCTTATTCTTACGAATTTAACAATTAATGTGCAGTAAAATTGCTCTATACGAAGTGTTATAATATCTACACCTGTAAACTGCGTTTAAATAGCTAAAGAGTTATGGATGGAAGCCTTCAAGGCAAGGCGAGAAAAGGATTGAATTAAGAAACAGCTGCCCACCGTATTCCACCGCCATTGAGAGGTTGGAACGGTATTGGATTTTTGCGGTAAAACAATGAGGTCTTGACTGTTACACTACTAAGGTGCCATAATCGTAGGCCTCCTCCGAAACTGCCGTGCAGCTGCACTAAGAGTGTGCATTGACAAACAGAGAGAGCACGAACATTACAATGCATAATATTTTGTTTATTCCAATCCGTGATTAATTTGGATTAGGTATCAAATGTTCGGCTACTTCCGCTCTAGTAAGGTGCAGTATAATCATAAGCCGTTTGATTCTTGGAAATGAACGCAATATAATGCGGTTGATTTTAATACGAAAAATGGAATAGCATCAGCGCATAGCTGAGATCAGCACATGGCTAAGTTCTGTTTGCCCAATTTTTTATATACAATTGTTCAATTTTGTGCTCGGCTGTTTCTTCCATCTCTCTTGGCTGTGGTATACCCGTGTTGTGCAATAAAATTTAGACCTGATCGGCAATCAAGCGGTCTATTTTGGCGAAAAAGCTGAACTAATGCAATCAATAGATCTGCATTATTTTCTGTTTGTTTAAATCTACATCCTATCAGAATTACAACAAAAGTTTATCCCATTATAATAAGTTCGTAGGGCCATTATCCAATCAAATTGTAACAAGTAGGTTAGAGCCACTGAGGAGAGCGCCTAAGTTAACACTAGTAAGTGATGATGCCCAAACGCTCACTCCTAAACAATCAAGTACCTCTATGACCAGGGTGGATCCGAATTGAAAGGCATGTGCTTGATTTATTCTGCCGATTCGCAATTAACTCATACGTGAATAGTCTAATGCGTACACAGATCGAGGCTACCAGACATGGCTCAATGTGCACCAGTTCCTTCCATGTCCCTAGAAAGAGATGATTAGCTAATTTTAAGAAAAAAGCTTTATGCCTCCTTGTTTTGATGTATTCTTAAAGCAACTTAAAAACCGCGATGCCGTCTATGTATCATAAAGATGCTAGTACTATAGCAATTCGATTAAAGCAACTATTGTAATGAATTAATAATGGGAATCCTGTGAATAAATAGTAGAGTTGATGAGTCTATAAAATGGAGACCTTTAGTTAAGCCTTGCATGAGGGGCATAATAAGAAATCATAGGATGCAGGTACCTATTCTAATACCATTTTGTCAATGAATTAGAACTCGAGACCTCGATGAGAATAGATGTAATTAATCATTAGTGACACTCAGAGTAGAACAACGTTTTGTGAAATAACAGCATACATTTAGGGAATTAACCTGATAAATGCCGCTTTCGTCCACCAATCTAAATAAAATCACATTAATCTTTGTAGGGTTGTGTGGAACTTAACAACGCAGAACTAGCCGTCTGCCAGGACTGAAACGAATGCCCTTTTTTATCCTACCGAATAATCCAACATACGATTCTATGTGGTCAGTGCTTAGAGTAAGCTTCAGTGGCATGTAGGACTCATAAGTGGAACCTCGCTTCCTCTTTACTGAAATGCAATTAAAGTAGAATCTAGGCTAATCAGATATCCAGGATGCTTAACAAAGGTGCATCAGTCGCCATGCTACGAATTTTGTAAAACAACAACATCAGCTTTTGGCTTTTTTTTGACCCATTTTATATCTATCCAACCTTCTGTTCATTCTTGCACCAAGTGTGCGATATGTCGAAAATACTGTCAAGTATTTCTAAAAAGCACACACTGATTGCATGAAAAAACGATGAGTAAGTTGCAGGCAAATGTCTCTTCGTGTGCAGGTGCGGTGGAGACTCCTTATGTGTATTTTACCGTCGGCCAAGGCGAAAGCATGGCTAGATGCGTTAGTCATAATCTTAACAAAGAATTGGATTTATCTGTACAAACTGAGAAATATGCGAAACCTAGGTGTGTTAGGTTTGATCACACCGACTGTGTATGCCACTTTGCTGATCCGATGGCAAAGAGACTGCGATACTGGGTGATAAATAATTATTGAATGAGAGTTTGTTCACTCAAATTAGTTGGATATGGTTTCTAAGATAACTTAGCGGGCAGGATGAAGAGGAAAGGAGCGTACATTCATGGACAGTTTCTGTGCAATATAGACATTGGCTGATGTCTGATACCGTTGGCGTCCCTCCATCCAGCATAGTTAAGCGTTTCGCTTATCGCCTATCGAATATGGTGAGGACAAAAAAGATTTTGAGTCACCAAAACTTAAAATCCCCCGTATGGAATGCAGGGGTTTTCACTACAAGTTCTCTCAACCCACCACTGAATGTGGCAGCGAGTAAAGGTTTGTGAGGGTGTTCATCTCTAAGCATCTGAATTGATGAGTGAAGAAAACAGGTTTAGTATACAATGTCATGAATTTTGAAAGGCGACTTCACCTCTAAGCCTGCCATTATACTACTACTCTCTTGTCATCGCCATTTCTTCCTTGATTTGGTGAGTTCATTGGGGAGCGGACTATATTTTATAAATCGCCCCCATCTCCCATGAAACCTCTTGATATTTTAATGCATCTCATTTTTGCGCTATCCTGCTCTCGCCTTATGTGCACTCGACGAAGCCTTTTGCACCACGAAACATTTTGGTCCTATTGTCTAGGAATAGGACAACGAAGATAGGTGAGTCTATTAAAACAAAGTCAGTTAAATGAGTAGGCAAATGGGTGGTGTTCCATAATAAGACTAAAAGATTAAACCATTTAACGAAGCAGGATAAGAGACGAGAAAAAAGGAAACAAGTAAGAATAGTAGCATCATAACTTACTCCAAGCCTCCTTAGTTTCAAATTGTTCTGTTCGGTTTGGTACTTTTGCGTCCTTGGGGAAGACAAAATAAGAGGCTAAAAAGTAAACATAAAAAGGACTGATGGTGAGGAGGTAACGATACGGGAAGGAAACGGTGATAATAAACTAAGTAGATGGGATGATGATAGCAAGAAGAAGAACGGTGAGCACTAAGGGACGTTAAAGCGCGCAGTCAGGCACGTCTGGCCTTTAGTTGTGTGTGTGGCTGTTCTCTTCACTGTTGGCATGCTCGCCTATCAATTAATGGCATATGTTGGACCATATCATATGGCAAAGTGTGACATATTCTTTGGACAGCACTCATCGTGGTTAGCCCCAGGGCTTTAAAAGTCGCCTATTTTTATGCTTCTACACTCTAGCAAGATATTGTGCGTAGAAAGTCAACGTCAGCTGAGAAGTGTCTATTTCCACTTTGCAAAATGACTAAATTTTCATTAACAGTGCTTTGAGTTCCCAAGCTCTATACAAACTAATTATGCGAGGCAATGTGTCAAAATTTCCTAAAACGCTGCACTGATTGCAATCAAAAGTTGGTGTTTTGAGAAGCTTCATGTATTTTAAGCGTTAGCACCTAAAACTAGAGTACTTTTACGGCGTCCCGAGGCTCCCTTGAGGGCAAAAGAAGGTAAAATACTAGGGTAGAGTATTTATATTTAACGGACAGAGAGAAATAAGCTGCTGGCACGGCCAGGAGGCTAGCCTACGCAGCTAGGGCAATATGGCCAACTCTGTGACCCTGATCGAAACCGGTAGTTCAAACAAACAAAGTACTACATTGCTCCTCTTATCTTTCGAGCGTCGTCCCCTACGCGCTCCTTGGTACACCTCCCGTGTCAGCCATCACAACGTGTTCAGCGCTGCAAGAAGCACCCACGAGCCAGCCATGCCAGTCGCCGACATTCAGCGTGATTGAGGCGATGCTTGACAACAAAGTCAGTGATCCCTCTTTGCAAATCGATTAAACTTGAAGTTTCGATTGGCCTAAGAACAAAGTTCAGAATAAGGGGTTCTGCCGACCATCAGTATATGCCCGTAGGGAGGCGTTATCACGCCGATCTCTTTAAGCAAGCATATTAGGGGTAATCTTCGGAACGAAACTTTCCGGGTGGTCCATAGC
>JADWOT020001827.1:0-85000 GCA_036345935.2 Taenia hydatigena
GGGATCGATGCTGAGCGCGTGTGCTTGGCGGGGGCGGAGAGAGTGAGCGAGAAAGGAGACTTTTATCAGTGGATGAATAACCAATGATAAACGCGTGTTATTATTGGTAGTGTAGAGTGTGGCGGATAAAGAGAGCAAAAGAAAAGACAGCAATGGGTGAGTGATCGATGTCAAGGACGTGAGGTTCGTGTTGTGGGAGAGATAATGGATTTGTTATTTTCCATCACATTTTCTTGTCTTCTCGTCTTCCTGGAGTTTATTGTGATTTACAAAGGACCCTGAATTCCTCAGCTAAGGAGGAATTAAACATTGCCGCACACCAGCTCCCACGTCTCTTTCATTGCTGGCGATTTTGCGCTAACCGACATCAACGGCAGTAGATTGTTGTTCATCGCAGCCGCCCACTGCAGAGCTGTACCTTTCTTTATTCAACAGTGCATAGCAGGTATACATAAATATAATGTAGGGAACAATGAAATGAGTCCTCTTGGTAGGAGAGATTACAAAGATAGGCAGGTAAAATGGGGCACACATTTATGAAGAAAAGTTATTGCAGATGTCGAGGGAATCACCACCTTCCCATGTGCAGTAGGACCAACGACAATCCGAGTGCAACTAAAATAAAGGCAGTGTTTAGTCTGGACACCCAGAAAATGATGATTGGAATGCTGCTAAGTCTAAAAAAGCAGTGCGGAAGGCTACTGCTTCCGTGCTGTCATTTTGCCGTTTGTGGTAATGTTGGAAACCAATAAGGTTTCAAAGTAACGAATAGATTTAGATGAGTAGCATTTTTGGATCGACACGCTTAGCCATCTGAGGAGAAATTAAGAAATGTGGGTCATTGCAAACTCTATTTACTATGCAACCACCAATCGTGCAGATCAGGAGTTATAGTAGGTGTTTAAAAATCTAGGAAAGTTAACATCGCCAATGTGGACTTTGGCAGGTGTGATGGAGATGATGATTACCAAATAAAGCCCAATGCGTCGACTTACCATACGACGTTGCTGTTTAATTACAAAAGTAGCGGTTAATTACCACAAACACGACCTCCAATTGCTCTACGAAAAATGATGTGTGTAAATATAATAACTGAACATGAGTGGGTTCATAATGTGTTAAATTGTTTAGAGGCGCAATAAAATTAGGGTGAGGCCATGGCGCAAAGAGGATCGCGAACTAAAAGCAAAGTGTCTAGCAGTTGTGCGTTCAAAATAAAAATAAGAGAATTGCAGTGAGATGCGCATTTAGGTGTGGTCCTTGCAGATGCTCCGATGCGGGCAATTGTCACTCAGTTTTGCATCAGAGTTAGTTTTGTAACTGAATTGGAAAGGAACAACAGAATTTGCTACGCTTTTTGTCAGGAGCTAACACAAAAGTAGCAGCTTCGCCATCTTAGCCTGCCTAGTTGGAAAGGCGCGAAAACACAGTTGGTGTCAAGCGCTTACTCAAGTAAGGCGTCGAGGCCGGTAATGGTTTTATGGGTGCTGCCGTGGTCGTATCTCCTAAAGCAAGCATTGCATGAATCGCATTTATCACCATTAGGGTTGACAAATCAGAATTACTAGGTCGCCACACGATTGCTCAAGTTGTTGGTTTTGAGACGTATTTGTGGCTAATTATATAAATTTCACGAAGCTTTGGCTTAAGCAAAGTACTTTACAAATGATATCAACTAAGAGCGTTGCATTGACAAGACCTTTTCTCACCTCAATCTAAATCCATTACGTGCTATGTTTACTGACAAACAGACTTACTTTGTGGTCCCCCATACTCTAAAATGCAGAACGCAACATAAGGGTCCTGAATCGTTAAGCAAGTGGTGGTAGGGTCTAAAGGCAATCAAAGGCAGCATGAATTGCAGTAAAGTCGAGTGGAACAGCTCACTTCGAAGATGATTACTTGAGAGAAGTTACATGCTTGCGAGGCTTACGCTTGCATTCCTCCACTTCAGGTGATGTTCCACTCTGAGTGTAATCGACGGTCACTGTCAGATACGATTCTCTTGTCCTCCACATGAATGTGTCATTTTTTGCGTCGGACCGTGGGAAGAACGTTCCATAAAATATCCTCAAATCTAAGGCCTTGTCTTTCATCATGCTGACTGATAAAATTAAGAACCAACATTCGTGTTAGCAAAGGTGCATCAAGTAGTGGTAAATAAAACCATTGCTTTAAATATGACTGCGAATTTTTTGTGCATACGTATGGGAGAAAATGCTTGCTTATTCACTTTGCTTCCTTTTATCATCTGGGCTTCCTCATTGGCAAAATAATTGTCCATAAAATTCCTCTTAGCACACAGGTTTCCAGAACTTACTGCAGGAGGGGTGGCCTTGGCGTAGAAGCTTAGTCCCTCTCCAAAAGCAACTTCTCGATTCACTTATGTGAAGCATGGCCTATTTCAGAATAGATGCAATGCTTAATAGACAAGTACTACAGAAAATATGTAAAATGAGGTAAAGATAGTCTGAAAACTGAACAGCCCACCCATCCATCGCCTTCTGCTCCTTGAACGCCAAAATTTATGTAAAAAGGCCGCCGCCCTTGGACAAACCGTGAAAACGGGAACGACGTCATTAGATCCACACCACCTATTGTATAAAGAAGAATCGCTTGAATAAATTTTAATGACTGGATTGCTTATGTGTGAGAAATTGTGTGATACCTGCTTTGGGCGCTGGGAACTTGCAATTTGGCACAAAGTATGTGATTGATATCAGCTTCACATCACTCCCAAAGTCCAGAATTTCAATCTTTTTCTGTTTAGTCACGTCTTCGATGGTGAGGCTAGCTTTTTCTAAAATAAAAGCAATTTCAGGGAACGGAAGAAAAAAATGCATTCATTTGGACCACAAATTGACTCCCGCTAGGTCAAATGCCAATTAGCGTTTCGATTAGCTTGCATCCAAGAGGCCATGCAACAATCATTCAGAGTGCGACAGTCAATTAATTTTCAAGGTATAATGCGTTCTACTCTTGCAACTAGCTAGCTAAACAGTCAGCTTACGTTCCGGGTGACATTGCCTAGTAAAGTGCTAAGTGTCTGATAGCTAATAAGCGCATTGAGAAATGGGAGGATTTAAATGAATAAAATAGTGCTCAAATGTGAGGTAGTGAGAGGTGAGCGTACCTTCGTCCCAATAACAGGGACTACCCCAATATTTGTCAGAGACCACACACCTGTGACATTTGATATACATCTCGAGGGCAGCTGTTGGGGTGTACACTATTGGAGCCTAAATGCAACAAAAGTAATGTTGAAATACTGTGGCCAATCAGCACAATGTAATCTCGGCCCCTATATACCCAAAATACATTTCAGCATGCGTAATTCAAAATTGTGTACCCATTAAAGTACAGTGGCTTACTTACATAGGTCTTCTTGTACTCGTATTCTAATGGATATGAGACTCCGAACGGCTTCCCAACAACACGAGAGCCCCACAATTTGGGGCCTGTTTCGCCTTTAAAGAGAAAGTCATTTCGAGATTCCTCCTATCTTAACATTGACACTTTCAAAATGGAGGAAAGACAAACAGAAATGAGGAAATGAAGTAGAAGCATACCTGAGCAATGAGCTGCACACAGTAGTGCCACAATCACTTCCAGCATGATTTGTGTCTATTTTCCTTGGTGCTGTCTCCGTGACTTTATAGACGTCCCACATTGACCTTGTAAAGCTGATTGGATCTTCATTTGCAACACAATCACCACAACTATGAGGTCACTGTGCTTTAGCGAAGAGGCAGATTTGTGAGCACGAAAGCCATGCACGTCCTGTTCATGCATCGTATCTGAGCAACATGGATAGATTTAGCTTAGTTTCGCAACGTGCTGAGGTAGAGGAACGTCGCCTCATCCTACCAACGTAAGATGTACTGTGCTTCCATAGCACCGAAGAAGTTGAAAGGCAGTTGCAAGAAAAATATGCTGATTGGGAGGAGAAATGCACTAAGCTAAATTGATATTTGAGGGAGGGAATTTTGATCAAATAAGTTTACACGTAAGTGAGCACTGTTTGCTAACGTTGCCTCTACTCTTGCACGATCTGGCTTCAAGCGAATCTATTTTCACTCATTTCAAGTACTCGCCGTTAGAAATCTCGCTCATGCGGGTAAATGTGCTGAGATAAGTGGGATTTAAGAGAACGTCATGTGATGAGATCAAATAAACTACGCACAATATGTCGGTGAAGTGACTGCTTTGGTTTGACCATATCTGTGTGCATCTGTCTTATCGGTGATCAAGCGATGTGGTTGGAGATTTCTTTTCCATACGATTGTAAATATTTTCCTCATTCATGCCTTATTTAAATCAGTACTTCACAAACGATTAGGAGTAGGTTTCATGGTGTAAGCTTCTCTTGCTTCCAATCCGTTTTCTAGTGTGCGAAAATTGCAATCCCAAGATTGCGCTTATTTACATGCTCAAGTTTATCAGGCTGCGACTGGTTGCACTGTCAACGGGCGTTGCAGCGTGGCACTTCGGTTTTATTTATGTGTGCCATAAACGCGCGAAACAGTCTCGGTCTTCTAAAAAATAGGTCGTTGAGGTGAGGGTGCGTTGGCGCCTCCGCACGCAGACTTTAAAGAAATGCGCAGAAAGTGGAAAACGCCTGACTTTCAAAGCCAATTTACCAAAACCCAAAGTCCTTAATGTTGGCAGAATGAAATCCTCCATCTCCAAAAGCAATATAATTCGTAGAACTTTAAAAATTGGTCTAATCTCAGTTTCAGGAGGGTTGCGACCTGCTAGCCCTCTTCATTCGAAGTCATTTCGCATTCAAGACATCCGAGTAGACAGACACCGTCGCTTGAAAATTTCACTGATAAAGAGTAAGCACATAGCAGTGTAGACTGATGTTTAAAATAGATCGCCCACCGTGTTGCTTGATAACAACCAGGTCTCTGCGGCTTCTTTCAAGTACTCGGTGCTAGGACTTCAATCACTTTGCCTAACATCTTACAGAAGTATACAAGAAGCCCGTTCATCACCTCGTCTTAATGCAGTGCAACTCAATGTTCTTCTCTCTCATTTATAATTTCAGAACTAGTCTTATCTCACATTTGTCAACACTTCACAAACGACTTAAATCAGGTTTACGTGTGCAGGAATCCCGTGCTTTCTGTTTCTTCTCGAGAGTGTGCAATGGCTGTGACCTTGAGATGGGATTTCTTCACACTCGTAGGCAGAGTCTAAAGGCAACATCAATAGAAAGGCAGAATGACATTTTCACCCGGTGCATACGTGTCACGAGCACCAGCAATTGTGTAATGCTTCAAAGAAATTCAGTGTTGTGAGGTGGCGACGTGGGTGGAGTTGTGTGTTCTCACACAAAGATCCACTAGAAACCTGTGGGTATACGAAATATATGTCAAGATCGATGCTGAACCACTAAACCTTAGCTGCTTAGGTTAAAAAATAGCACCCTAAGCTTACGGATCACATAAAAACCATGTCTCTAAACGTTTGATTAAATTGATCTTTGCGGCCAAAGTTCAAGTATGCGAAACCAAAATATACCGACCATTCAGCACGGACTGCGCTAAATTCCACGCTGCTTATCAGCATATTCTTAATACAATAGTCACTGCAGTTAGAAACCTTTCTTATTGACTAAGTGAAGATCCGAAATATGGAACGGGGTGCTGTAGACCTTTGAAGGGGTGAATTCCATGGAATTGGTTTTTATGTCTTGGTTTAATGTCATTTAATTTTACCTGGAGACGTAAATCTCATCGGAAATGAAAGAAGGCTTAGTGCTCGGAATGAGCAGACAAGTTTATGCATAACTTAGGTGATCACGTCCCATTGGGAAGGTTTTAAGAGAACCTCAAGAATTTTGGCAGTCGAATGGTAATGAGGGAACTAGCATTGACAACGACCATCTCCATAGTTTTGCTTCATCGTCGCTTCTACAGGATTTGTATTATTGACGTAAATAATGTGCGGCAAGTCATGCATCCTCAGCCGATGTAAACCTTTCTCACTTATTGCTAATTACAAGACTGCTCTCGCTTTCACTTAAGATGGAAAAAAGGTAAATAAAGAGATACTTGGTTGGCAAACGTGCATTGACAATTGACATCACTCAGCACCCGTTTCGTCAAGGCAAAATTAGCACCTCTTAGCATCCCTGACATTATTTGTGGAAATGACAATGAAGTTTCTTTAAAGACTGTAAACAATAGAAACGACGTTTTTTTAGGTTTTAAAATGGTTGAGGCGGCGATGGTAATGGAGACCAGACCTATCCATGCGCATACAAACCACGAAGTGCTACTGCATAATGCGCTGATTATTTCAACTTTCGCATTTATGCTACCCAATCGTATTCATTTGTAAATGTTTCGTAAACGAAATAAATGTGGCTAGAAGGAAGGTACGCAAATTCACTGACTGTCTTAATTTCGTCATCGATTTACATCTTCGCATGACATTGGTGTTGACCGCGTGGTTGCTCGGCAAATTGTGGTGGTCACAACATGGGGTAAAGCATTGCTGCCCTATTACCACCGAAAAGACTGAAAGAGTTCAGTAAAATCAGCAAATGAAAGACGGAATGATAAATCACCACCGAACTGAGCACATACTCTAGCGGGTTAAATCTCGTCTTCTCTTTTGCATATAACGCCTAGTTGAGGCAATAGAACACGCGCACTCAAAGATCATGATAGAAAGGATAGATGAGCTCGACATGCTCCACCTCAACTAGTCCCACCCACAAATTTGTGTACACACAACAAACATGATAGTACTGATAGGGTAGCTGCAGTTCTAACACCACATCCTTCATAATGGCCAAATATTCAATAATAATCGCGTGATCACACTTTCTGCCGGACAATCAACCACCGAAATCGCTACCTGTCAAAAAGCAATTAATGCATTCATTTGGCAGCGTGTGCACATGGCGACCACAGCCACTTTCCACAACCCGACAATGCGCTTATCACTATCACCTCGTGTGCATCGAAGAATAAATAGCTACCCGATCCCTTTTCAAGTAACTGCATGGAGGCTTAACAACAATTTTACCATCTCAGAGTCCTTAAAACCAGAAAATTGCAGTCAAATACAGATATCACAGAATCCAAAATATTGAAATATCTTATTTCTCCGAAATGGATCAACTTCAGCAATCAACAATCCTTTGCATAGCATCGAGCTTAACAGTGTTCGTCCACAGAGCCAAACAGCAGGACCCAAAAATGCACGCAAATCAACATCAGTGGCGTCTAACCTGATTGCAAAATAAGCGATACCACTTAATCCACAAAACAATACTAATACAGATCTATAAACAGTACTCGAAATACCAATCCCTTTAAGAACTGTAGGACGAATCGCCGTGGACCATAACTTATGACATTTCATGGGGCTATACAAAAGTGCTAACAGCTAGCAACACTTGTAACCTTGAATAGGGACCAATCTGGTGCCATTCACCCACTCACCTTGCTTCTGAGGACGAGTGACGCACCTCAACTATTGCTATTGCGTTGTCCTTAGGTGGCATGTGCCATAAGTGCAATCCCGATTCCTTACTGACATTTTCGGCTTAGGCGGAGCGAAGCACGAAAGAGAGGGTTTAAGTGGTTAAGAAGATGATGCGGACAACAAAAATGTGCGTTTGGACACCCAGGCAAGTCGTCGTGATGCCAAAAACATTTAGTTGATTTAGTTAATCACATGATCATTTATGACCATGAAATTATGCGATACAATAAGGAAGGTCAGTGCACGCATTGTTCTACTGTAGTTGTGGGGGTACTTGAAATCACCATCACTATTCACTGGATCGGTTCACTCTACCTTTGGCAAGGAGGCAGTTTGGTTTTGTTGTCAGCGATTGCGCGCAAGTCTTGGAAAAAAAGGTTAAAGTGGGTGGTAATAACGCAATAAATAAAAATACGTGAGGTTTTTTCTGTCTGCAAATTTTAGGTCCGCCCTGGGCCGAAGGTAATATCCAACCGAATGTAACGACAGCAAACAACCGCTTAATTTAAAGCCAACGTTATCGCACCCTATAAAACCTAAAGGCTAAAACAATTTACGAACTTTGATTAATACGACAGAAAAGAAGCCGAACAATGAATGCAGAGAAGTAGAAATCGCAAAGTAACACAAACAAATGTGGATTCAAACCCACTTCTGGCATGGGTAGACGCCACTTAATGGTACGCTGCAGCTACCCTCGCAGGTCTACTCGCCCACTGGCATCACACGCGTGCGTGATTTCATTTTGTGATGGTGATTGTTGGCTACCGGTTGCAGTGACGGCGAAGAAACACAGATGAATCGGTAGGTGGGCAGCAACGAAAGGAGATGAACGAGTGGGTCAGCTAATAAATGGGCCACTTGTTCAAAAATAGTGGGTGGATGGGTAGGGAAGAATGATGGTTGTGCAAATGCAGGCAAGCCAAAGTATTTATTGAGGAAGAACGTGTGCTTGATGTGAGAAGTGATGGCGTCGGCGGAAAAAAAGGAATGTAGAGGAGTAGTTCGGCTAGAGTAGAGATGGATGACGAAGAGTGAATGGTTGGCAGTGGATTAAAAGGGAGGAAATGGGTTGCATTAAACGACGTAATGCTGCCCTGCGCTGCGAAGTGGTGACTGGCTGATTGACTAAGTGGTTGGGTGGGTGGGTGGGTGGGTGGAAGACTTGGGTAGGAAAAGGGAACGTGAGGTCGGCCTGGCAGCCTATGAGTACGAAACTCGCTTAGATTGTAAGTGGTCTCGACCAGCCCTGCGTGTGCTTAACATGTCTGGTGCTAGATGTCACTCTATAGCCGCTGAACTGGCTAGTGATGATGGGGCGTAGGTGAGTTATTGCATGCAACACAGCAATGTGTCTTGCCTTTCATCTCTTATATCCACCAATATTTGGGGATGCGCGTGCTTGTGATATAATTGTGTGTGCTCGTGCTTAATGGAGGCGCAATATTTCATTTTTCTAATAGCAGATAGGAGTGTTGAGGTGGATAAGGTGGGAGTGCAGCTGTAGCGGTAATAGCGGTGGCGATGAAGGATGTGATTGACAGAGCTGCAGATAGAGCAGGTGTGGGAAGCAGTGTGCTGTAGTATGGATTATTTTGAGTAGACCGGAAGAGGTTAGTGCTGGATGTTTGGTTGGCTCAGTAGTCTCGATCTTGGTAGCGTGGGTTCAAGTTCCACGTCGGCCAATGTGTAACAGATTGAATGCTTTCATTGGGATGGTGTAGCTCCGATCGCGGTTATTCTCACTGATCTACCTTGGCTCTGCCACTGGCACATGATAGCGCATTCATCAGTGCTGTTGTTTATTGCTCCACCTTGCAATCATCGCCAAACAGGTGGGCGTAGCATGATAGCAGGTGCACAACACCGTCGGGTAGGGCTTCCGATGGACGACATTTGACAACATTCATAATGGTTAGTGTCGAAACAAGTTGGCAGCAATGACAATAGCATGATATGGTGTGGACGAAGTGTACGAGATCTGGCCCGTTGGAACACTTCATGTTTAGAAAATGTTTGTCCTTTGATGTATTGCTCTATCTTTCATGTTTTGCAATAGTTTCATTGTCGTGTGCAGTGGCTAACTTTTAGTGCTCCCATCGTCTGTTGTATTAAAGTAGTTCCTAAGGTTATCATTGAGTTTGTTGAGCGATGGGTGAGCGAAGAGGTAGATGGCCCTGGCAGTGAATTTCGCTTATCAGCATTGCGTGCGACCTTAGCTTGGATGCACACATGCTGCATTGCGTGGACGAGATGAGGCAATTTTTCATTTCTCGCTGAACATTACTGGCAAATGTCTGGCTAAGCAGATGCATTGGTATGTTGCAACTTCATAGTCTGACAGGTGAATTGCTCAAATCTTTATCCTCATCGCCCATAATTTGCCAAAGTAGTCCAAGCTATCAGAGAAGTATAAGGTAATTTTGCAGGCGTGAGCAAATCCTTACAAATTGTAGAATACTTCTTCGCTTATGCAAAGCGATAATTCACGGTCCAAAATAAGCCGGTTAAAAGGAACTGTATATAGCTTTATAAACTGAAAAGCAGCCCCCCCAACGATGGCCCGTTTCTGCAGGTTGCGGAAGCAAGAGGCGTCTAGATGACTTTTGATCTGTCACGTGGGAAAATCCATCAGCGTCCCACGGCCTTACAACAGGAGTTGGACGGTATCCCTCCTGTCCGCATTGCAATTTAGCCTTTAACAACTACGGTCAGCAGAACTTATTAATGTTGCACCCTGCGGACTCGAGAATATCTTTGATGTGGGTGTCTTTCCTTAGTAGCTTACTAGCGGCGTCAACTGGACCTCGCCTTCCTTATGCGGCATTTGCGTGCCAAAACCCTGACCTGGTGGATGCCAATTAAAATGCTAATCTCGCCATACAATTGCTACTGAGCACTGATTCAGTAGCGAAGATGGTTTACCTTAGAATCCAGAGTCAAGGCTGGTGACGGCACTGAGGTGATGCAGAAGGGAGCAGGCACCGCATGGAATAATAAAATTACGCCATTATCTGCCCGGCTAACTCCAGTCCAAAAGAAGACCATAGATAAAGTGCATTAAATAACTACTGTAAGATCTGCGTTTGGAATGCGCACTACTCATTATTCCATTATTTTATGGAAATAGTGAGTCAAATCATAAAGCTGAACATCTCTGTTATATTTGTAAGATCCCAATGCCTCAGTTAGAGTGGGATTGTTGAAGAATGATGCGGGGGAAGAAGGTGATAAAAAGGAAGCAAATTTGGCTTTGATGGACACCAAAGCCACCAAAATATAAGGCAAGAGAACGATTGGTTCTCGCCTCGATAACACTTAGGGTGGATGAGTGCATGAGACTACATCTGCCAACACGTTTTTAACGATTTCTCATGTCTGTGAGAGTAAATGAAAAAGGCCAATCTGACCGCAACATCTTTTCGATGGATAATGAGATGCAACTGTAGCACGAATGCGGCCAAAATGGTATAAAGTGGTTGACCATGTGGCCAAAACTAGTCTCGATTAAGATAAATCTTCTTTGTTCACTCTAGTGCTTTTACATTTTGCAGGCGATGCTGTGCTTTGCCCAGTACGCTTGCTGTTTGTTCCTAATTTGCAATAAGAAATGCTGTCTTAACCATCTCTACCCCAACATAGTTGCTCTTTATTCTTAAGCTCTACACCACTTAGTGGCCGAGAACATTACCTCGCTAAGTTGATGAACCGGTTACGGGCAGCACATCGACGCCGTTCACGTCAAAAAAGAGCCCAAATGAGTGGAGGCGATTAAGATGTGGGAAGGCAGAGATGTCACGCTGATGCTTGAGTGTTGGGAATGAACTGCATATGCCCTCGTGCCTTAAGTGTGATACAAGATTGCAGTTATGGTTTGTGCTCCTCTAAATAGATATCTTCTAAATGGTAATGGAGAAAGGTCGAGATTATTCCTCAAACTTGACACAGACATACAACTTTTCGGTGTGATTTGCAACAAGCCTTTTGTTTACAGGCAAAATCCAAGACAAATAGGCAGCATAAACGAACAGGAAGTGAACTGGGTGCATGCATGGGTGCGCGGTAAATTAGAACAACGTAGATGTGGCAATAATTGATGGGCAGATTTTGCATGGACAAACAAACTATTTTAGACGAATGGAAAGTGGATGGCAAAAGTGGGTAAGCAAAAGAACAAATTATCAAAAACAAGAACTAATTGTAAGGTTTCTGAGTGGAATGGGCCAAGACAAAAGCTGACATTCCACCTACCAGTGGATCGATATTTATTTTGAAATCAGACAGCTGACGTCATTGGGAATTAGTCGATGATTTTAAAATTTAGGTCAGCGCACTGACATTCCAATTCCTCACTCTGAGAGAAATGAGATTGTCTCGAAACTGTAAATTAGTTGTATTGATACTTACTGCCATCAGCTGCATCTACGTAATCTTCTATGATGTCTTACCGCTTCGGAGGAGCTACGTAGGCCGCAGTGCGCATGCAGGTTGGTGGTCCTTCCTAACTGCAGCAGTGGCCTCTGAATGCATAATTACAGGCTGGTTTTACTATTTGCTTAGAGTTGATTGCCATGGATGGGTCACCACTGGGAAACTACATATGCCTCCAAGTACAGGCGTATCTGTCTGAACGGCTGCCCATTTTGCTGACCCCACCACGCCAGAACAGTCAATTCTGGTTACTCGGAGTGCAAAATGCTAGTTTAAGGTACAGTTGGAAGCAACGCGCTTCGTCTGATGTTGAGGATCAATCCTTGATGTACATTTTTGTAAGTATTGAAGATTTCCAGCTATTTAGCTTAGTGAAAAGCCGCTTCTTGTCACCATTCTTAGTCAACATATATCCAGCTTCTATTGGAGCGACTTTTCAGTTCTTACCCCCATCACCATGTCTTGCCAATGCAAGTGTGAGGAGGCTGTTTGCAATAAAAGAGCTGCAAATCATAACCTGGAATGGAATAAGTCTAAAACCGCTGGATGGACAAACTTGGGGTCTGCTTCAATGGACTATTTTTAAGGGCATAGAGCTACTGTCAAGCAGCATTTTACTGAAGTGGTGGCTCCAAAGAACACCGATGTCTCGAATCGCGGAATTCCTAAAAGACTCAAACATTTATTGCTCTCAAACGCAGATGATTTGTCCCTCTGATTGTGGGCACTCGTAATCATTAAAAAATGCTGCTGAAAACATCTGCATTACAGCACTCATTAACGTATTACTTATAGGTACCCAGTCGTAATTTTGAATTAAGCGCAGCGAACTCCATCGTTCAGTAACTTATAATTGTTTGCACTATTTTAATGAATCGCCATCAAAAGCCGTACAGATGAATTCTACTATTCGACCATTTCCACAACTCTGCTTCCCATATCTCCATCTACGGTCTGATGGGTTAACTCAAGATGGGAACTCATGAAACTCAAGCAGGTCTCTTGTCTTAATTTATGCATTTATGAGCAAATTTTTTGCGGTGAGACGGATGTTCAATCGCAAGAGTTTGGTACTGTTTGGGGTGCAGATAAGTAAGACTACAACAAGGGTATCATTGTTGCCAAAATTAACGACCTTGACCCTATGGTGATCCTTAAGGTGCTTAAGGCGATTTAGTGCGTTTCATTGCAAAATGAGGCAAAAGCGAGTTAATGTATGGCATTGACCAAGAAATAAGCACTTTTGAATACCGAACCCTCTAATGCTTGCAGATATTAATGCATGCATCCAAAAAGTGAAAAATAAACACTTTAAAATAAGGTTCATGTTCATTTATTGGCCCGATTTTCATTCGAGGTCATTCACATGCTCATAATAAAGCGAATAGCAAGACTGATGTCGACAATAGTACTACTTTGATACAGTGCCAAGCCAGAGTGTTTAATTTGGAGTGGATTCTGAAGCATGATCTTCCTTAACGTATTTACAACTTCGCGAATCCGAGTTCTATAGACAGTGATGTTGACAAAGAGGTCAAACAGTTGGTCAGATTGTGCATGTCTTTGATGAGGAGGTCTTTTAAGACCATGAAGAAAGTTTCGGAATGCAACGAAACTGGGATGGTGGCATTTTGTTAATAACTAGAATAGGTTTTTGGGCGGAGCCCCGAATGTTAGGTTGTTTATAGTATCAAAATTTAGCAACTTCGCATAGTACATATGGCAAGCAACGTCGTCTCGTTCCCCAGTTATGTAGTAAAGAATTTATCTCTTGTCAAAATGGTCCTAACTATTGGCTTGATAGCCTTCCGATTCTGGTGGTACTGTTACTCAGGGACATTTGGTATGGTCAATTATCATACCACAATTGCAACTGTGATGGCATTGCAGTGCCTGGAACCAAAGATAATCCATGCATAGATGTTTGCTTTAGTGAAAATGACCGATTGTGTCATCCTCGTCAAATATCCTAAAGCATAAAGTGCGTTGGCTACATAAAGCAGTTTCAATTGCAGCGTTATTTCCACAAATGATGGCAGGGCTGCCAGAAGGTAATGATTTAGCGTTGACGAAACGGATGCTGAGTGGTGCCAATTGTCAATGCTCATTTGCTAAACAAATGCCTCTTTCTTTACCTATTCTCCATCGCAAGTAAAAGCGATAACAGTCCCATTTTGGAATTTGTGAAAGCGGTCATGTAAAGACACAAATGGAAAAATTAATAGATGAAGTGTGTGACGTCGGTGGCTATGCCCGCTAACGCTCTTGAGTACACTAGGAGGTACTCAAAAAGGTACTTCAGCACAAGGTTTGCACTTCCTGTTGCTTCTCGCCTAAAAAGTGCATTTGAACAAGCATGTACAGCATCTAGTCAGTTGAGATGGTGGATTCATCTTAGCAAATGCAGCGATGTCACTGGGATAAAGCGTACTTGCAGTTTCAAAGTGCGACTAAAACAGGTACGAAACTAATGCCCTGTGGACATTTACCAGTAAAGTTTATCCACCTCACACGTCGCAAACCGACCTAACGAGGTCCATTTTCACCATTAGTGCTAACATATTAATTAATTCAAAATGAAGCTAAGAGGCCACATTGAAAACACTTGAACTTGCAATCAACAAATCAAATTCCATCTCTGGTGTTGCAGTCTTAAGCTTAAATTTTTTGAATAAAAAGTGATTGGAAACGTGTTAGAATTGCGCTTCTAACTATTTAAAACTTTGGTCATGTCGACAAAACCTTTAAGCCTATAGACCTAACATGAAAGTCTTTACACAACTGTCTTTACAAGGTCTGTTAGTGAATTCGCAAACTAGGACATTAGTGTCAGCATCCTAACTACTACAAATGTAGCACGAATGAATTTTGACAAAGCTCGAAGTTTACTGTTGGCAAAAGCTGGCATCATTTTGACCAGACTGAGGTATAAAACGAGTAACTTTCCATATTAGCAGTCTTAATAGGGATATTTGCCCAACAAACTACTTATATGAGCCAAAGTCCTTTTTAATAATACTATCATAAAAACAACAGCCTGCGACTGAATCGAGCATATACCAAAATCAAACATATTATTTTAGCGGAAATCATACGGCAGTACCCAAAGTATCATACAGCAGACCAAGGTTCTTTGGTAGGACTGCATGCAGAACCAAGTCGCTGGAGAGCTTTCGAGATAGACTTCCATGTCACTGAAATTAAGGCAACCGAACGGTAGTCAAACCTACCAGTGATTCAGTTAGCCACTGTTGCAAAAATCCGCATAGTAAGGCGTAATAATATTAGTTCCACAAGACAAAGGCTGCATCAAATGTTTCCTTCACAAAATCCGTCATTATTTTGCAGCAAAATAAATATTTATCTATTCTCTCAGAACAGAACACACAGATAAAAAGAACGCACGAAATTCTGCGCATTCTACTACCTAGCATGCTCGACTGCTACCTACGTTTGGTCTACTCCCTTTCGTTTCCCTTTTTAACAATGACGGGGTACAACGTCAACGATGGTGTAACATAGCCTAGTACAGCAAAGGTTAGAGCAGCACAGTGCAGCACAGAACACTATTTCTACCCCTTTTGTCTCAGAGCAACTCAGCTACTCACACGGTTATGCACGAGAACAAACCGAGCACCTCCAAAGTCATTTAACAGCGAGTCCCCTGCCCCAACCCAAATCCTCCTTTGCGTCTTCTAGGCCCTCGCAGAGCCAGCCAATTACTTTCAGCTCTTAGACTCAGTCTGAGCTGCATTGATACTTTCCATACAAGGCAAGAACCGAAAACGTTAACACGCGCAGGTCCTCCTTCAGAGTTGCTGGCTCTCAAAGTCCTGCCATTAAATCTCTTCTCACTTTATCTTGCTCTATGCGACAAGCCTTGTTAGAATTATGTAACGGCTTATATGTAGCACATTACTTGCACGAAACCGCCTTTATTTGTTGCACAACTACCACCAACCTCCTTTCTGCTTGTAGCAATTTATGTCATCGACTAACTTTCCCATCAGTACTATTGTTATGCTGATTAGAGCACGCCTCCATCCGCGTCACTTGACAGCGCGTTATGCGCGTCCTTCTGCATGAGCAATTAAATAGAATTTGAATTCCTTTTAAGGAACCCAAATTCGCAGCCTACAAACACTTTTGATTGGATTTAGTTTGGGCTATCCAGGACTCTGTTTCACCAGCAAGGGTTGATGCAAGTTTGTGCGGCTTTAAGAGATTATTTATCTCTATCATGCTTTAGTGTGTGTGGAGACTAAGAGTGCCACTCTCCTTGACCTTACAGCAAAGTCCTTCTATGGCTCTCGGGTGCTGGGTCCACGATCAATCTATTTATTGGTTCAAAAGTTGGTGATGGAGCATTGACAAACCGAGAATGCGAATCCGACTTGGCGTGCATTTCGTTTCTGCCTTGTCAACCAACATAGAGGAGGCTGTAAAACGTGCAGAGATCCAATCACTGCCTTAATCTTCTCTCGCGAACCCAAACCACATTTTACATTCGTATGTAAATGAATGGGATCTTCAATGCATGGCTGTCCAGTGATGGCTACTACAATCGGTATAACAGAGGTCGCTTGGCATCTGGCTTGCAGGCCGCTCAAATTAATAAAAAGGAGTGGAAATCAGCATTTAATCAAATGCCGGCAGATCTTGTCAGATTCATGCTGACTGCTGACTGGGCTGTCTTAAGTCATGGTACAGATCCTCATTGGCGAATATCGACAAGCACATTAAGACGATGCTCGAACGATGAAAGGAGAAGACCAATCTATGAAGGCAGTCGATGTTGTTAAAAGAAAAAAGCCTTTGCAATACTTTTCAAGGTGATCCTTCGATCATAAGAACCTAAAATTGGGCTTCTTTGATATTTGTTTGATTCTCCACATACAATAGCTGTGCATTAATGTACGAAAGGCTCCTCATCAACATATAAGTGTTTATTACAGCCAAACAGGACACAGCCATCAACACAAAAAGCTAAAGTCTAAAATTGCTACATTGGTTGCAGATTAAATGTAGCTGACCGATTTCTTGAGCCTGAGTTAGTGGCTGATTAATAAAGCATTCGTTTTGCCTTTCCAAAAGTGAGACTCTTCCTGCACACCGACACAGCAAATGAAGACCCACTATAGGTCACTTATTATGCTCCGTTGGATATGAAGTACCTTCCACTTTATGCTGCTTCAACTCGAAACACACCACTTTGTCAAAATCAACAGTCTGCGTTTCATTGGAACCACGGGATGATTGGAGGAGGTGAGGATTGATGAAGCCCAAATTGGCGAACAGTTCATTAATCTTCTTGGCTGTCAGTCCAACCCATGCCGGACCCTTGCCATTTGGTGAGACTGGCACAACACGACGCACACCATGCTTGTCATGCGTGTCTCGATGATGTCTGCTTGTCAGTGGCATGTTCCTATCGGATACAGCCACCAGTAGCATGTGGTCGTTGGAGTTGAGGCCATATTTCGCCTTAGCTGCCAAAGTTTTAGGCTTGGAGGGTTGGTGCGGTGATTTCATTTTGCAAGCCACCACTTCCTTCCCGTCGACGTTTTTAAAGAACTCAAGACGTTCTACACTATCAATGTCTACACGCTTGTTGTGATTGTGTGTGAGGCAAGCCTTGAAGACGTCGCGTAGAGGTACGGACACGTTTGGCAAGCGATCAACCATGAAACGGCACATGCGTAACCAGTCCTGAGCAGTGGAGTGACCGTACATGATACAGGCGGCGAGAATGCCCAGGCTCCAGACGTCCGTCCTCGTCGTGATGTCCACTCCTTTCTTCACTTCAGGTGCCATGTAGAAGGGTGTTCCGGTGAAGCCCGTCTTCTTGGAAGGTGCCGCCCCCCGCGACATGTCATGTGAACGATCAAAGTCAGTAATGAAAATGTGACCCGAATCGTCAGTAAGCACATTGATGGGCTTGATGTCCAAGTAGACGATGCGCATTGCATGAAGATGCTTTAGACCACAGATAATCTCGCAGCTGTGAAATCTTGCGTGCTTTTCACCGAGGGGGCCAACAGTTGAGATGAGATCCCGCAGGCCGAAACCGCTTCCTTTGCGCAGCACAAGGGCTGGAGCCTCGTGAATTAGTAGACTTTCAATCAGGGTAACTATAAACGGTGACTGCTCCTCCTCCCTAGCAAGTCGCACGAGAATTTGGTGTTCTTGAAGAGAGCACCGTACAGCAGATCTGTTTCGCAAGTAGAAGCGCTTCAACGCACAAGTCATAGCTGTCGTGGTTACGTTTTGTCTTTGAGTGTAGACCACCTCATAGACAAGGGAATAGGACCCGTGAGAAATAAACTTCACCAAATCAAACTTACCAGCCTCCATGCCTTTTATTTGCAATGCTGACTCGTCTGCTAAATGTACATCTAGCATAAGCCAATCTGATTTGAATTTGATTTCTATTCGGTCGTCACGTTTGATTTTTATCCACGATGGTGCGCCAACAATGGTGGTACCGTAGGAGTGGTAATGAGTTGTTCAGCACTGCTCATGCCTTATCAGTCCACCACTTTAAAATGGACAGTAAATGGACATCAAGCATCAATTCTTTGCAACACTAACGTAGCCATAGCTTCAAGAGCTCCAAAGAGGTATTTAAGCCAGGATCAGCGGTTGGTTCGTTTTATTGTGCTGGGGTTAGTTTGGAGTCATGCCAACTGCGTCAACAGGTATCCTAGGTGGAAAAGGGGATACCGTGATTCCCTTGATGCAATTCAGAGGCGGGTGATAACCTATCAGACAGCCCGCAACCACAGTCTGCTTGTGCATCTAATACCCTTTGACGTCGTCGAATTTACTTCATTAGTAGGAATCGGCAACTTACCGAAATGCGTCAAATGTGCTACCACTTTCTCGTCTAAGCAGCAGTATGGATGGTGTGTCCTAGTACATTTGGTGCTCCATACGTAAAAGGATGGGCAAATTGTGTGTTGGGTGTCAGCAGCAGTTACTTCACTTGGCGTCCGCCGACATTCTGTTTTTAAAGGAAAGAGTAGCGCTTATTGCAGATTATAAGAGAACGTATTGGTGGTGTCATTTGCACCGCATCGGGCGAGTATTCGGCAAAGCACGTAACTTTTGGTGGAACTCGTGTAGGACCAACCGACACATTCATTCAATTTATCTTCTTGCCGAATCATTTACGTCCATCTCCTCCTCACTTATCAGACCAGCATAGGTTATGCGATGTTTATTTTGAATTCCAAGTTGTGATTTCACGGTCTGGGTATTCTAATGCATCCACGTCACAAGAGGTGGATCAGCAACGTCAGGCCACCACATTTGTTGAACAGGAATGCCCAGATGTCACATGACCGAGTAGCTGTGACCATGTGAGGTGTGTTCATTTGCGGAAGAGACGAATACATGGGCATTTTATGTTTTGCTGGCTAAGACCTGCTACAATCCTGGAAAACCTAGATGTGTTACGCCAGTGGTAGGCGGTACATGCTAGGTTGTTTGAATGACCTGACAACAGCCAGCATACATTCAGACTCACCAAATTTGCTCTTTAAACTTTGTGTTAAATAAGAGCATAATGTAAAACAGACCGGTAGCATTGACGTCAGCATAATAGCTCTATATTATGCATAAAAGGGGACGGAAAGGAGGCGTATAGACAAAAAGAAGGAGTAGAACTTTAAATAATTTGCGCTTTTCAACAAATTTTGGCTAAGTGGAAAGTTTGGCAGTGAATCTTATGCTCACAGCCCACCATGAGCTCAGGTTTTCCCTAATGAGGTGCACAGAATCCTTGAGTGCATAAGGAGACAAATATCACTAACAGATATCATTTAGTTCGTGTCCTGTCTCGATTCAGCTATGAAGTATTTTAATCCCCGCAGTTTATTCTTGAGCATTGTTACACAAGCTTGCCGATAGCTTTTCTCGACGTCTTTATCTCACCTTTCTCTGCTTTGCTTAGCTCATTACATCGCACCTCTTCATGGCCGTTCATTTTTTGGAAGGATGTCCCGTGTATTCTTGTAGCAATCCCTTCCATGGAGTAATGTCACTGCGCAAAAGACATTGACTGAAGAGATTCGACTGCATGCTTTTAATGTTCAAGAATACTAGCCGATAAGTCTTCCGACTGGCCTCCTTTAACAGGCACTGTTTGATTGCGTACAAAATCTAGAACAGGACAATTTTTGATGCAATTTCGAATCTGCAAAAATGAGACCACCATCCTTTTCATGCTTCCATCATTCCTCTCTCCGGGAAAGCTTCCTTCCATTGCTGTTTCAAAAGTGATCCACTGCCCAGACAAAAGCAGAATGTCTTCAAAACGAAAATGTTGCCTAAGTAATGAATGATGGATCATCTACCGCCTATTTCTCCATGGCCCACTACACCTGTTCAACCAGCGAATGGAGTGCGAGCTTGATTTGATCCAGGCAAGCTTACACCTTCGTATTCAAGATTTTTCATTTCATTCATTACCAGTGGGATCTCCTCATATCCAACTTGAAGCCTCTAATCCGTGCGCGTACTGAGGGGCACTCATTCGCTCTGGACTAACATCCACGCACGGCAGTTCCGATCCCCTTTAGTTGTTTTGTTCCGCGGTCCTAAAACCGATTCCAAAAATCGGTGAAGTAAGAGTAAATGCAACTGCGCCTGCTGAAGCTTTCACAATCCGTATTTTGCGCTTATCCTCCGTTGTCTAGACACTCGTCACCGTGTATTATGCAAAATGTCGTTTCCTTGCATTGGTTCGAATCTACAATAAGCACATTGCTGCACTTAAAGTTTAAGTTAACCAAGTGCAAAGCGTCAATACCCTTCCCTTTCACCAGGTCGGCATAGGTTGCAGCATGTTTGTTTTGAGTCCCGAGTTTTGATTGCGCGGCCAAGGCGATTGAATTCGTTCATATCGCGAGACCTAGATTGGCATCATTGGTCCACCAGATCCGTTCAATATGATCGCTCAGATGATACATGACTTAGTAGCTGCGACTGTTAGAGGAGTGTCAAAGAGGCGTGTTATAAGCCCGGATACACTGGTTACGTCTCATTGGCGTGTGCAGTAAATGCAGTAAATGCAGTAAATGCAGTAAATGCAGTAAATGCACGTCAGAAGAGTTAAACGAGCCTAATATGAAGCAGACTAGCAAACTTCACGTGAAAATAATAGCTCTGATTTGCATATAAAACGTGGAGGGGGCGACGAGCAATGACAAACAGGAGCGAATTGAAGTGTATCTGAGAGAAGGTTCAAATACTTAGTGCAACTTAGAAAGCTAAAGCACATGAACAGCTGAAAAGTGAACTGCATGCTTTCAGTCTCTATGCTTATCTTCTTGAATGTTTGGACTTACCTATTAAAATACATAGAATCCTCGAATGCACAAAGATCACCAATAGATGTCATCTCTAATCTGATCCAAGACCAGTACTGGGCGAGAACCTAGAAACAACTTTTTATGGGGCAAAAGTCTTCAACAGAACGTCGTGAGGCATCGCCGTGATTTGTGTCTTTCAGCAATTCAATTTTGAGGTTTTTTAATCTCTGCAGCTTGTAGTTTGATTGTGACACACCAACCTGTCAATAGCCTCTCTCGACGTCTCTTTTCAACCTCTCAGCCCAGCTTAGCTCATCGTATCGCACCTCATCATAGTCGTTCATTCCTAGAGCTATATTTAGTGTGCAAGTACAAAACCTCTTTCAAGAGGCAATAACCCTACTCAAAAGACATTAACTGCAGCAAATCGGCTGTGTGCCTTAATTGTGCTAAGACACTAGCCGGTAACCATTCTAAATGACCTTCATCTGACTTGATGCTGGTTGGTCACATGGAAGCGCCCAAAATGCACTAATTTCTGCTGCAAATTTTGGATGAGAGAATAAGACTACTGTCCTATTCACATCTTCCTCCTTTCTCTCTCACATTCTTCCCAAAGGGGCTCTCTTGCTTTAGTGTTCTCAAAGCGTTCTCACACGCGTATGTCAGTAGACCATTGCCTTAACGTAAAGGTTCTCAAACAATGAATGATAGATCACCTGCGGCTTATTTTTTCAACGATTATCAGCTACATCCATCCAACAGGCGAGGATCCGCTTGACCTGCACCAGATAAGTGTACACCTTCATTACGGAAACATTGATACCATCGGCTGCAACCCAACAGTGTGTGCAAAGAGCGGACATTGCAGCAGTAGGCACCAGTAAGTGTTGTCACATCTAGGGATGAGAGATTTGAGGAATCGCATCCTGCCCCAACTTTGATAGGTGTCAGTGTGCAATCTCTCCCACCTTTATGCATACCCTACCACCTGCCATCATAATTCCTTAAGTGGAACTCGGAAAAAATTAAAAAGGCACACAAAATATGCTAACTTATCGTTTTGTTTGGCGAACATGTACTTCCACTTGAACTGCAGCACCCTATTTGATTTATCTGTTTGTTTTGTGCCCACGCTGATAATATAAAATCCTTCCGACAGTGAACACAAATTGCCTCCACCTGCTGTGAGAGTTTTCGCCAGTTTGATGCGCCACGTTGCCAAGTTCGTCCCTCTTTGGCGTTTGCTAATCCACAGTCGCCCGCGGTGATGGATGTCCTTGAGACTTTGTGGCTCTCCTCTCTTCCTACCAAGATGTATTCGCTTGAATCTAAAAAAGAATGGAAGTAGAGAAGCCATGGAAGGAAGAAAGCGATTGATTACGGTGAAGTGAGTTGGTGGGTGGGTAAGTGAGGCAACTCAAGCAAATTGTGGAGCTGAAGTCAAATAGGACATCAACCAGCCATCAAACGAGCAACCTCACTTAACCCAGGATGGAACTGTCGATTTGGTTGACTAGAAGAACAAGTATGAAGCAGTGAATGGGATAAATGTGCCTTTGCACCCGCATACCCTTAAGCACCCTTGTCATCGGTTAGTGCCTGAGATGCTCCACCTTCAGGTTGATGGTAACTAAATCCCATTGATTAGAGCGTTTATTTTCTTGTTCCTTTGTTGCCATGCCTTTCGTGAAAGCAAGCAGCATGGTAAGGTCACTCGACCGAAAGAATAAATACGTTGGAGCGGGTTTGGGTTTATCTACGTGATCCGTTTCTTCGAGTGCACCATCTCGCCCGTTCTCATTCTAAAAATAGCTCTCTCACTTTTCCAACAGTATATGCATGGATAGTTGTGAGAACAAATTACTTGCAGAAACCCCTTCCAAATAATCTACGCCTTCAAGTAATCATCAAGTCAGTCGCATATGTTCCCCAACGAGGACAAGACGCAGCTGTGGGGAAGTGTTTTGCTTTGGTTACACCCGTTTTAACTTTTTATCTACTTCTAGTCCATCTTGCGTGTCACCGTAAGATTACCTGCCTAGTGCTGATTCCCAATGCTTCGGGCAAGTGAGCCTTGGAGAAATGGAAGTAAATGACAACTTTCACCGGACTGATTGATTAGCCGTGACCCAAATGCGGACGTGTGGCATAATGTCATGCAACATGCACTCAGGGCCCTTATCTAAGTACCTGTAAATTTTTCACTTCCTTTTTACAGCCTCATTCTGCAGGAGCACTGACGCATTAGTTGGTTTAAATGGTTCATTGTAGTGTAAACGAATTGGAGAGAAGTTTTGGGATGGGCCTGCTGCACAAGACAATTCACTCAGGAAACCCATTTAGGGTGGATTAAAAAAGCTCGTGTTGATGATATGTAAAATGCTGCTGCTGCTGCTGCAGTTCAGTCAGCTGTGGCACTCGAATGCGGATCTGGTTATTGCAGCTGTTGTTGGAGCCCTACTTCACCAAGTGAGTGAATGTGTTTCCTTGCCATAGAAGGCGTGAACGCGAGATCACGTCCATTGGGAAATTAGCCTGCTTTAAAAGTGTTTGTCCTGTGACGCATTTTTCTGTTTTGCATATGCTGCAATAGCTTCACTTCTTAAATGTACGCTAATCTACATCTCCGGTGAGTGTGAGTGTGTGTTCATTGGGTTTTGCAAGAGTGTGAGCAGGCGGGTGGGTGGGGTGCTGTTGGTGCTTTTGGTGGTCGCGGTGATGGTGGTGATGGCCATCTGCGAGTATATAGAGCACACAAGAAGGGATGTTTTATTGTGTTGTGTGACGGCAGTCCTTGGTGTGTAGTTCGATTGACTAGTGTAAGCGGTCACACTGCTTTTGAGGTCCTGTAAATAGAATATATCAGTACGCAGCACTCTCATTGTCTGACAGGTGGATCTTCTTCTCTACCACCTTCTCTCCCTGCATCGCTCACAACTCGTCAATGATTGCGTTTTTTATGATGTTTTCATATGGAATAACACTGTCGTTTCGTTGATAATGCGACAGGGTGATTTTGTTAACAAAATGCTTTCCTACTTCCCTTCCTCATCCTCGATCTCTTTTTGTGATCTCGGTCTGTCTGCAACCTCTGCTACCCTAGCCAATGTGCGATCAAATATTCACCCTGACGCCAACTCCTACCGAGCGTCGATTCAGTGGTAATAACACTCCAGTCAAAGAAACTGTTAGCAGGCAGGCCTAGCATGGGATAAGGTCTTCTTTGGCAAAGGTCTTCTTTGTTTAAATGACTGCCTCTTTTAATGCGCTACGATACACGCATTACTCCATAGAACACGAAGAACGTTTGATAAGAGAAGGGAAGGAAGGTATAATGTGTTTGCCAACGAATGTAGTACTTAAGGTTGTGAGGGCAATTTAAAAGTGACAGATGGATACATTAACTATTCTGACTAAGTCATCAAGGCTTCTTTGGATAAGCAAATATTCATCACAATTTTTATGCCATTTGTCAAAGAAAACAGGTCTAGAATGTACTAGCGGCCTTAACAACTCTCCTTATTCCCTACATCTTTACACTTAACGTCTGTCGCATTTCATCCGCACTTGGTCTGGATGCCTTCTGTGTGCAGCTACTGACCATGCTTCAGTAACCGACTCGCAATGATGCGTAGTCAAGTAAAATGAAGGTAACGCTCTAAATCATCACCGTGGTCTGTTTGCATCAGCAGCCTACTAATCACTAATGGCTTATAAATTATCCTCTGAATCGCGTCTTTGCCAAGGCTAATTCTTCTGCAAGGCAGAAGTAAATGCCCAGACACGCAAGTGCATTCCTCTGGTCTTTGCACGACCATGTCAACGACCCCACCCACCAATAGACGGCTATGTTTAGCAATGGTGGAATGGGTGGTCTACGAGCACACGTGATACAGTCACGACAAAATGTACTAAATTTTAAACTACGTGATCCTCGATCACATTAGGCAACAGTTTGCACACCCCTACGTCCAAATTAGAATCTTAGAATGGTGCCATTCCTGGTGATTTTCCACAGTCTGCAAACATAACCACCATAGATTTACTAGAGCACTTAAAGAAGGCAAAGCACTGCTGCATTGCTTGTGCTCTGGAAACAAGCAACTCTAAATCCATTACCACCATTTCCGTCCCACTTCAATTTCTGAGTTCTCTATACCGCTCGAACCCAAACTACCATCAGACGACATGAGGTGATGAAAATCATCATTTGAAATGATTTAAATAAAATTGGATATAAAAAATTAACGCATTACCTGGATCTTATTCAAACGCAAAGGCTGCTAGAAGGTAATTTTTTGGTGGGAGGAGATCTTGCGTTGCTATGCAACAAGTTTTATTGCTTCGGGGCGTTGTTGCCTCACCGCCTAATGAAGACGAGGTTGTGGGTGAAGAGGACAGTTCTCACTACTAACTTTGTGCGGGCGATGGGATTTAACAGGCAGTAAAAATAGCTTAGGCGAGCAGTCAACCCAGTGTGACTCATCTCCTCCTCTTTTCCACCTTGGTGTCCATTCATCTCATTTCCTTTTACCTATTAGACCTCTCATTCCAAGTATAAACCAAGTGTTCATGAGATATTTGAAGCTTTCAAGCCTTCTTTGATCCACTAGTGAATGCTTCATTCATGCTCTACCACAACTAGTAATTCACTTCGCGATATGCATCAACCTCCTTCTTGCAACGCTCATTTAGTTGAGAGCTTGTTCTAAACATTAACTTGCAGCATTTTCATGATGGCTAAAAGCACCAAACACCTCTGCGATCCCATGTGCTTTAATTTGGTGGTCTTGCATACTTTTGCTATTGAATATTTACTACATCCATTGCGAAGCGTCGAGGCAGCTAAAGCTTCATGGGACCTGCTACACAGGTGAGAGGGTACACAACAATAAGGACAGTCACTGACAAGCATGCGAATGTCTTCTAAGATGCGCTTAATTTTAGTGGGCATTCTGTGACCCTTTCTACAAAAACAAATCTGGATTTGGGTGAAGATATTACCGTCGAGTGAGTGATATTGTTGGAGGTGTTTCTTAGACCCATACGAGCCCTTGTGAGCCCTGTCACAATCATTAACAAATTAATAACACGGGATTTGTGCATTTTGTGCAGCGATTGAAGAGCATCAATCATCATGGAAACCATGCCAACCTTAATCTGACCTAAGGTCGTCTACATGACCTCACTTTCTGTAGGCCGTGGCTCCAAGACTCCTAGTGGGGAGAGGGGAGACGTGACTGTTTCGGCATAACGAGGATGTGTTTCACTGAACCGGTTGGCAGCACATAAGTCCCACTACGCACTATGTGCTTCCGCCGAAAACTCAACCAGCGTGTTGCACAATGCACAACCTCTGCATTTGTCAAATCTACGTACGTCCAATTTTCTTTTCACTCTAAAAGTGCGATGGTAGATGTCAATTCGTTTTTGCGACTTCCAACTCTACGCATAGCGCTCTACAAGGATCTCTTCCAAAGATCAGTTTATTTATTAATTTTTGAACATCGAAGCATGCTACGAGAACCACAAAGCAGTTGGAACAGCAAAACACTAACATTAGAGCCACGAAATGAAAGTCAGCCAGGGTCAATCCGCAGACGCTTCACGGATGGAGTCAATAACCCGCCTTATCAGCTCTACTAATTTCTTCATACCCTCCTCTTCACTAGCCTGCCTTTTATCTGGTCCAGCACCAAGCTTTTTTGCAGACGTCTCATTGCCATACGTCTTCTCGCCGGCCTTCTTTGTTATGTGGCGCTGGTTCCGGAACCATGTCTTATCCTAACAGAAAAGTCAAAATTATGACGAGGTTTGATTGCTCATTCGTAGACAGTCAAGCACTGCACACTTTTAGCTGTCTAGTAAACAGTTAAATTAGCACCTTGGTGCTCCACTAACCTGAGTCTCCGTCAATTTGATTCGACGCGCCAGATCTTTGCATTCATGTATATTAAGGTATTTTTTTCTTGTTGAAGCATTTCATCATCTTACCAATTTGGTAGGAGGTGAAGATAAACCCTGCGTCTGCCTTCACTTTGTGTCTCAATGTCTGACGTACCTGAGATTGTTCTGCGATTGGCGGTGCACAAGCTGACTGTAGTTGCGGGCTGCCTCGTAGGTCATCATCCGCCTCTGAATTACATCAAGGGAAACACGGTGTCTTTTCCGATCAGGATACCTGTCAACGCAGTTAACAGGACTCCAAAATAATCCCAGCACAATAAAACGAACCAATTATTAATCCTAGCCTAAATATCTCTTTAGTATTTTTAAAGCTATGGCTAAATTGGCGTCGCAAAGAAATGATCTTGACGTCCATTTACTGTCTATTTTAAAACGGTGGACTAAAAGGCATGAGCAATGCTGATCAAATCGTTACCATTTCTACGGTATCACCATCGTGGATGACAATCAAACGCGACGACCGAATAGAAAGCGAAATTAAATCATATTGGCTAAATGAACATTTAGCAGTTGTGCAGCCCTTGAGGTCAGTCGATCGAAAAACGAGTCAGCATTGCAAATAAAAGGCATGGAGGCTGGTAAGTTTGATTTGGTGAAGTTTATTTCTCACGGGTCCTATTCCCTTGTCTATGAGGTGGTCTACACTCAAAGACAAAACGTAACCACGACAGCTATGACTTGTGCGTTGAAGCGCTTCTACTTGCGAAACAGATCTGCTGTACGGTGCTCTCTTCAAGAACACCAAATTCTCGTGCGACTTGCTAGGGAGGAGGAGCAGTCACCGTTTATAGTTACCCTGATTGAAAGTCTACTAATTCACGAGGCTCCAGCCCTTGTGCTGCGCAAAGGAAGCGGTTTCGGCCTGCGGGATCTCATCTCAACTCTTGGCCCCCTCGGTGAAAAGCACGCAAGATTTCACAGCTGCGAGATTATCTGTGGTCTAAAGCATCTTCATGCAATGCGCATCGTCTACTTGGACATCAAGCCCATCAATGTGCTTACTGACGATTCGGGTCACATTTTCATTACTGACTTTGATCGTTCACATGACATGTCGCGGGGGGCGGCACCTTCCAAGAAGACGGGCTTCACCGGAACACCCTTCTACATGGCACCTGAAGTGAAGAAAGGAGTGGACATCACGACGAGGACGGACGTCTGGAGCCTGGGCATTCTCGCCGCCTGTATCATGTACGGTCACTCCACTGCTCAGGACTGGTTACGCATGTGCCGTTTCATGGTTGATCGCTTGCCAAACGTGTCCGTACCTCTACGCGACGTCTTCAAGGCTTGCCTCACACACAATCACAACAAGCGTGTAGACATTGATAGTGTAGAACGTCTTGAGTTCTTTAAAAACGTCGACGGGAAGGAAGTGGTGGCTTGCAAAATGAAATCACCGCACCAACCCTCCAAGCCTAAAACTTTGGCAGCTAAGGCGAAATATGGCCTCAACTCCAACGACCACATGCTACTGGTGGCTGTATCCGATAGGAACATGCCACTGACAAGCAGACATCATCGAGACACGCATGACAAGCATGGTGTGCGTCGTGTTGTGCCAGTCTCACCAAATGGCAAGGGTCCGGCATGGGTTGGACTGACAGCCAAGAAGATTAATGAACTGTTCGCCAATTTGGGCTTCATCAATCCTCACCTCCTCCAATCATCCCGTGGTTCCAATGAAACGCAGACTGTTGATTTTGACAAAGTGGTGTGTTTCGAGTTGAAGCAGCATAAAGTGGAAGGTACTTCATATCCAACGGAGCATAATAAGTGACCTATAGTGGGTCTTCATTTGCTGTGTCGGTGTGCAGGAAGAGTCTCACTTTTGGAAAGGCAAAACGAATGCTTTATTAATCAGCCACTAACTCAGGCTCAAGAAATCGGTCAGCTACATTTAATCTGCAACCAATGTAGCAATTTTAGACTTTAGCTTTTTGTGTTGATGGCTGTGTCCTGTTTGGCTGTAATAAACACTTATATGTTGATGAGGAGCCTTTCGTACATTAATGCACAGCTATTGTATGTGGAGAATCAAACAAATATCAAAGAAGCCCAATTTTAGGTTCTTATGATCGAAGGATCACCTTGAAAAGTATTGCAAAGGCTTTTTTCTTTTAACAACATCGACTGCCTTCATAGATTGGTCTTCTCCTTTCATCGTTCGAGCATCGTCTTAATGTGCTTGTCGATATTCGCCAATGAGGATCTGTACCATGACTTAAGACAGCCCAGTCAGCAGTCAGCATGAATCTGACAAGATCTGCCGGCATTTGATTAAATGCTGATTTCCACTCCTTTTTATTAATTTGAGCGGCCTGCAAGCCAGATGCCAAGCGACCTCTGTTATACCGATTGTAGTAGCCATCACTGGACAGCCATGCATTGAAGATCCCATTCATTTACATACGAATGTAAAATGTGGTTTGGGTTCGCGAGAGAAGATTAAGGCAGTGATTGGATCTCTGCACGTTTTACAGCCTCCTCTATGTTGGTTGACAAGGCAGAAACGAAATGCACGCCAAGTCGGATTCGCATTCTCGGTTTGTCAATGCTCCATCACCAACTTTTGAACCAATAAATAGATTGATCGTGGACCCAGCACCCGAGAGCCATAGAAGGACTTTGCTGTAAGGTCAAGGAGAGTGGCACTCTTAGTCTCCACACACACTAAAGCATGATAGAGATAAATAATCTCTTAAAGCCGCACAAACTTGCATCAACCCTTGCTGGTGAAACAGAGTCCTGGATAGCCCAAACTAAATCCAATCAAAAGTGTTTGTAGGCTGCGAATTTGGGTTCCTTAAAAGGAATTCAAATTCTATTTAATTGCTCATGCAGAAGGACGCGCATAACGCGCTGTTAAGTGACGCGGATGGAGGCGTGCTCTAATCAGCATAACAATAGTACTGATGGGAAAGTTAGTCGATGACATAAATTGCTACAAGCAGAAAGGAGGTTGGTGGTAGTTGTGCAACAAATAAAGGCGGTTTCGTGCAAGTAATGTGCTACATATAAGCCGTTACATAATTCTAACAAGGCTTGTCGCATAGAGCAAGATAAAGTGAGAAGAGATTTAATGGCAGGACTTTGAGAGCCAGCAACTCTGAAGGAGGACCTGCGCGTGTTAACGTTTTCGGTTCTTGCCTTGTATGGAAAGTATCAATGCAGCTCAGACTGAGTCTAAGAGCTGAAAGTAATTGGCTGGCTCTGCGAGGGCCTAGAAGACGCAAAGGAGGATTTGGGTTGGGGCAGGGGACTCGCTGTTAAATGACTTTGGAGGTGCTCGGTTTGTTCTCGTGCATAACCGTGTGAGTAGCTGAGTTGCTCTGAGACAAAAGGGGTAGAAATAGTGTTCTGTGCTGCACTGTGCTGCTCTAACCTTTGCTGTACTAGGCTATGTTACACCATCGTTGACGTTGTACCCCGTCATTGTTAAAAAGGGAAACGAAAGGGAGTAGACCAAACGTAGGTAGCAGTCGAGCATGCTAGGTAGTAGAATGCGCAGAATTTCGTGCGTTCTTTTTATCTGTGTGTTCTGTTCTGAGAGAATAGATAAATATTTATTTTGCTGCAAAATAATGACGGATTTTGTGAAGGAAACATTTGATGCAGCCTTTGTCTTGTGGAACTAATATTATTACGCCTTACTATGCGGATTTTTGCAACAGTGGCTAACTGAATCACTGGTAGGTTTGACTACCGTTCGGTTGCCTTAATTTCAGTGACATGGAAGTCTATCTCGAAAGCTCTCCAGCGACTTGGTTCTGCATGCAGTCCTACCAAAGAACCTTGGTCTGCTGTATGATACTTTGGGTACTGCCGTATGATTTCCGCTAAAATAATATGTTTGATTTTGGTATATGCTCGATTCAGTCGCAGGCTGTTGTTTTTATGATAGTATTATTAAAAAGGACTTTGGCTCATATAAGTAGTTTGTTGGGCAAATATCCCTATTAAGACTGCTAATATGGAAAGTTACTCGTTTTATACCTCAGTCTGGTCAAAATGATGCCAGCTTTTGCCAACAGTAAACTTCGAGCTTTGTCAAAATTCATTCGTGCTACATTTGTAGTAGTTAGGATGCTGACACTAATGTCCTAGTTTGCGAATTCACTAACAGACCTTGTAAAGACAGTTGTGTAAAGACTTTCATGTTAGGTCTATAGGCTTAAAGGTTTTGTCGACATGACCAAAGTTTTAAATAGTTAGAAGCGCAATTCTAACACGTTTCCAATCACTTTTTATTCAAAAAATTTAAGCTTAAGACTGCAACACCAGAGATGGAATTTGATTTGTTGATTGCAAGTTCAAGTGTTTTCAATGTGGCCTCTTAGCTTCATTTTGAATTAATTAATATGTTAGCACTAATGGTGAAAATGGACCTCGTTAGGTCGGTTTGCGACGTGTGAGGTGGATAAACTTTACTGGTAAATGTCCACAGGGCATTAGTTTCGTACCTGTTTTAGTCGCACTTTGAAACTGCAAGTACGCTTTATCCCAGTGACATCGCTGCATTTGCTAAGATGAATCCACCATCTCAACTGACTAGATGCTGTACATGCTTGTTCAAATGCACTTTTTAGGCGAGAAGCAACAGGAAGTGCAAACCTTGTGCTGAAGTACCTTTTTGAGTACCTCCTAGTGTACTCAAGAGCGTTAGCGGGCATAGCCACCGACGTCACACACTTCATCTATTAATTTTTCCATTTGTGTCTTTACATGACCGCTTTCACAAATTCCAAAATGGGACTGTTATCGCTTTTACTTGCGATGGAGAATAGGTAAAGAAAGAGGCATTTGTTTAGCAAATGAGCATTGACAATTGGCACCACTCAGCATCCGTTTCGTCAACGCTAAATCATTACCTTCTGGCAGCCCTGCCATCATTTGTGGAAATAACGCTGCAATTGAAACTGCTTTATGTAGCCAACGCACTTTATGCTTTAGGATATTTGACGAGGATGACACAATCGGTCATTTTCACTAAAGCAAACATCTATGCATGGATTATCTTTGGTTCCAGGCACTGCAATGCCATCACAGTTGCAATTGTGGTATGATAATTGACCATACCAAATGTCCCTGAGTAACAGTACCACCAGAATCGGAAGGCTATCAAGCCAATAGTTAGGACCATTTTGACAAGAGATAAATTCTTTACTACATAACTGGGGAACGAGACGACGTTGCTTGCCATATGTACTATGCGAAGTTGCTAAATTTTGATACTATAAACAACCTAACATTCGGGGCTCCGCCCAAAAACCTATTCTAGTTATTAACAAAATGCCACCATCCCAGTTTCGTTGCATTCCGAAACTTTCTTCATGGTCTTAAAAGACCTCCTCATCAAAGACATGCACAATCTGACCAACTGTTTGACCTCTTTGTCAACATCACTGTCTATAGAACTCGGATTCGCGAAGTTGTAAATACGTTAAGGAAGATCATGCTTCAGAATCCACTCCAAATTAAACACTCTGGCTTGGCACTGTATCAAAGTAGTACTATTGTCGACATCAGTCTTGCTATTCGCTTTATTATGAGCATGTGAATGACCTCGAATGAAAATCGGGCCAATAAATGAACATGAACCTTATTTTAAAGTGTTTATTTTTCACTTTTTGGATGCATGCATTAATATCTGCAAGCATTAGAGGGTTCGGTATTCAAAAGTGCTTATTTCTTGGTCAATGCCATACATTAACTCGCTTTTGCCTCATTTTGCAATGAAACGCACTAAATCGCCTTAAGCACCTTAAGGATCACCATAGGGTCAAGGTCGTTAATTTTGGCAACAATGATACCCTTGTTGTAGTCTTACTTATCTGCACCCCAAACAGTACCAAACTCTTGCGATTGAACATCCGTCTCACCGCAAAAAATTTGCTCATAAATGCATAAATTAAGACAAGAGACCTGCTTGAGTTTCATGAGTTCCCATCTTGAGTTAACCCATCAGACCGTAGATGGAGATATGGGAAGCAGAGTTGTGGAAATGGTCGAATAGTAGAATTCATCTGTACGGCTTTTGATGGCGATTCATTAAAATAGTGCAAACAATTATAAGTTACTGAACGATGGAGTTCGCTGCGCTTAATTCAAAATTACGACTGGGTACCTATAAGTAATACGTTAATGAGTGCTGTAATGCAGATGTTTTCAGCAGCATTTTTTAATGATTACGAGTGCCCACAATCAGAGGGACAAATCATCTGCGTTTGAGAGCAATAAATGTTTGAGTCTTTTAGGAATTCCGCGATTCGAGACATCGGTGTTCTTTGGAGCCACCACTTCAGTAAAATGCTGCTTGACAGTAGCTCTATGCCCTTAAAAATAGTCCATTGAAGCAGACCCCAAGTTTGTCCATCCAGCGGTTTTAGACTTATTCCATTCCAGGTTATGATTTGCAGCTCTTTTATTGCAAACAGCCTCCTCACACTTGCATTGGCAAGACATGGTGATGGGGGTAAGAACTGAAAAGTCGCTCCAATAGAAGCTGGATATATGTTGACTAAGAATGGTGACAAGAAGCGGCTTTTCACTAAGCTAAATAGCTGGAAATCTTCAATACTTACAAAAATGTACATCAAGGATTGATCCTCAACATCAGACGAAGCGCGTTGCTTCCAACTGTACCTTAAACTAGCATTTTGCACTCCGAGTAACCAGAATTGACTGTTCTGGCGTGGTGGGGTCAGCAAAATGGGCAGCCGTTCAGACAGATACGCCTGTACTTGGAGGCATATGTAGTTTCCCAGTGGTGACCCATCCATGGCAATCAACTCTAAGCAAATAGTAAAACCAGCCTGTAATTATGCATTCAGAGGCCACTGCTGCAGTTAGGAAGGACCACCAACCTGCATGCGCACTGCGGCCTACGTAGCTCCTCCGAAGCGGTAAGACATCATAGAAGATTACGTAGATGCAGCTGATGGCAGTAAGTATCAATACAACTAATTTACAGTTTCGAGACAATCTCATTTCTCTCAGAGTGAGGAATTGGAATGTCAGTGCGCTGACCTAAATTTTAAAATCATCGACTAATTCCCAATGACGTCAGCTGTCTGATTTCAAAATAAATATCGATCCACTGGTAGGTGGAATGTCAGCTTTTGTCTTGGCCCATTCCACTCAGAAACCTTACAATTAGTTCTTGTTTTTGATAATTTGTTCTTTTGCTTACCCACTTTTGCCATCCACTTTCCATTCGTCTAAAATAGTTTGTTTGTCCATGCAAAATCTGCCCATCAATTATTGCCACATCTACGTTGTTCTAATTTACCGCGCACCCATGCATGCACCCAGTTCACTTCCTGTTCGTTTATGCTGCCTATTTGTCTTGGATTTTGCCTGTAAACAAAAGGCTTGTTGCAAATCACACCGAAAAGTTGTATGTCTGTGTCAAGTTTGAGGAATAATCTCGACCTTTCTCCATTACCATTTAGAAGATATCTATTTAGAGGAGCACAAACCATAACTGCAATCTTGTATCACACTTAAGGCACGAGGGCATATGCAGTTCATTCCCAACACTCAAGCATCAGCGTGACATCTCTGCCTTCCCACATCTTAATCGCCTCCACTCATTTGGGCTCTTTTTTGACGTGAACGGCGTCGATGTGCTGCCCGTAACCGGTTCATCAACTTAGCGAGGTAATGTTCTCGGCCACTAAGTGGTGTAGAGCTTAAGAATAAAGAGCAACTATGTTGGGGTAGAGATGGTTAAGACAGCATTTCTTATTGCAAATTAGGAACAAACAGCAAGCGTACTGGGCAAAGCACAGCATCGCCTGCAAAATGTAAAAGCACTAGAGTGAACAAAGAAGATTTATCTTAATCGAGACTAGTTTTGGCCACATGGTCAACCACTTTATACCATTTTGGCCGCATTCGTGCTACAGTTGCATCTCATTATCCATCGAAAAGATGTTGCGGTCAGATTGGCCTTTTTCATTTACTCTCACAGACATGAGAAATCGTTAAAAACGTGTTGGCAGATGTAGTCTCATGCACTCATCCACCCTAAGTGTTATCGAGGCGAGAACCAATCGTTCTCTTGCCTTATATTTTGGTGGCTTTGGTGTCCATCAAAGCCAAATTTGCTTCCTTTTTATCACCTTCTTCCCCCGCATCATTCTTCAACAATCCCACTCTAACTGAGGCATTGGGATCTTACAAATATAACAGAGATGTTCAGCTTTATGATTTGACTCACTATTTCCATAAAATAATGGAATAATGAGTAGTGCGCATTCCAAACGCAGATCTTACAGTAGTTATTTAATGCACTTTATCTATGGTCTTCTTTTGGACTGGAGTTAGCCGGGCAGATAATGGCGTAATTTTATTATTCCATGCGGTGCCTGCTCCCTTCTGCATCACCTCAGTGCCGTCACCAGCCTTGACTCTGGATTCTAAGGTAAACCATCTTCGCTACTGAATCAGTGCTCAGTAGCAATTGTATGGCGAGATTAGCATTTTAATTGGCATCCACCAGGTCAGGGTTTTGGCACGCAAATGCCGCATAAGGAAGGCGAGGTCCAGTTGACGCCGCTAGTAAGCTACTAAGGAAAGACACCCACATCAAAGATATTCTCGAGTCCGCAGGGTGCAACATTAATAAGTTCTGCTGACCGTAGTTGTTAAAGGCTAAATTGCAATGCGGACAGGAGGGATACCGTCCAACTCCTGTTGTAAGGCCGTGGGACGCTGATGGATTTTCCCACGTGACAGATCAAAAGTCATCTAGACGCCTCTTGCTTCCGCAACCTGCAGAAACGGGCCATCGTTGGGGGGGCTGCTTTTCAGTTTATAAAGCTATATACAGTTCCTTTTAACCGGCTTATTTTGGACCGTGAATTATCGCTTTGCATAAGCGAAGAAGTATTCTACAATTTGTAAGGATTTGCTCACGCCTGCAAAATTACCTTATACTTCTCTGATAGCTTGGACTACTTTGGCAAATTATGGGCGATGAGGATAAAGATTTGAGCAATTCACCTGTCAGACTATGAAGTTGCAACATACCAATGCATCTGCTTAGCCAGACATTTGCCAGTAATGTTCAGCGAGAAATGAAAAATTGCCTCATCTCGTCCACGCAATGCAGCATGTGTGCATCCAAGCTAAGGTCGCACGCAATGCTGATAAGCGAAATTCACTGCCAGGGCCATCTACCTCTTCGCTCACCCATCGCTCAACAAACTCAATGATAACCTTAGGAACTACTTTAATACAACAGACGATGGGAGCACTAAAAGTTAGCCACTGCACACGACAATGAAACTATTGCAAAACATGAAAGATAGAGCAATACATCAAAGGACAAACATTTTCTAAACATGAAGTGTTCCAACGGGCCAGATCTCGTACACTTCGTCCACACCATATCATGCTATTGTCATTGCTGCCAACTTGTTTCGACACTAACCATTATGAATGTTGTCAAATGTCGTCCATCGGAAGCCCTACCCGACGGTGTTGTGCACCTGCTATCATGCTACGCCCACCTGTTTGGCGATGATTGCAAGGTGGAGCAATAAACAACAGCACTGATGAATGCGCTATCATGTGCCAGTGGCAGAGCCAAGGTAGATCAGTGAGAATAACCGCGATCGGAGCTACACCATCCCAATGAAAGCATTCAATCTGTTACACATTGGCCGACGTGGAACTTGAACCCACGCTACCAAGATCGAGACTACTGAGCCAACCAAACATCCAGCACTAACCTCTTCCGGTCTACTCAAAATAATCCATACTACAGCACACTGCTTCCCACACCTGCTCTATCTGCAGCTCTGTCAATCACATCCTTCATCGCCACCGCTATTACCGCTACAGCTGCACTCCCACCTTATCCACCTCAACACTCCTATCTGCTATTAGAAAAATGAAATATTGCGCCTCCATTAAGCACGAGCACACACAATTATATCACAAGCACGCGCATCCCCAAATATTGGTGGATATAAGAGATGAAAGGCAAGACACATTGCTGTGTTGCATGCAATAACTCACCTACGCCCCATCATCACTAGCCAGTTCAGCGGCTATAGAGTGACATCTAGCACCAGACATGTTAAGCACACGCAAGGCTGGTCGAGACCACTTACAATCTAAGCGAGTTTCGTACTCATAGGCTGCCAGGCCGACCTCACGTTCCCTTTTCCTACCCAAGTCTTCCACCCACCCACCCACCCACCCAACCACTTAGTCAATCAGCCAGTCACCACTTCGCAGCGCAGGGCAGCACTACGTCGTTTAATGCAACCCATTTCCTCCCTTTTAATCCACTGCCAACCATTCACTCTTCGTCATCCATCTCTACTCTAGCCGCACTACTCCTCTACATTCCTTTTTTTCCGCCGACGCCATCACTTCTCACATCAAGCACACGTTCTTCCTCAATAAATACTTTGGCTTGCCTGCATTTGCACAACCATCATTCTTCCCTACCCATCCACCCACTATTTTTGAACAAGTGGCCCATTTATTAGCTGACCCACTCGTTCATCTCCTTTCGTTGCTGCCCACCTACCGATTCATCTGTGTTTCTTCGCCGTCACTGCAACCGGTAGCCAACAATCACCATCACAAAATGAAATCACGCACGCGTGTGATGCCAGTGGGCGAGTAGACCTGCGAGGGTAGCTGCAGCGTACCATTAAGTGGCGTCTACCCATGCCAGAAGTGGGTTTGAATCCACATTTGTTTGTGTTACTTTGCGATTTCTACTTCTCTGCATTCATTGTTCGGCTTCTTTTCTGTCGTATTAATCAAAGTTCGTAAATTGTTTTAGCCTTTAGGTTTTATAGGGTGCGATAACGTTGGCTTTAAATTAAGCGGTTGTTTGCTGTCGTTACATTCGGTTGGATATTACCTTCGGCCCAGGGCGGACCTAAAATTTGCAGACAGAAAAAAACCTCACGTATTTTTATTTATTGCGTTATTACCACCCACTTTAACCTTTTTTTCCAAGACTTGCGCGCAATCGCTGACAAAAAAAACCAAACTGCCTCCTTGCCAAAGGTAGAGTGAACCGATCCAGTGAATAGTGATGGTGATTTCAAGTACCCCCACAACTACAGTAGAACAATGCGTGCACTGACCTTCCTTATTGTATCGCATAATTTCATGGTCATAAATGATCATGTGATTAACTAAATCAACTAAATGTTTTTGGCATCACGACGACTTGCCTGGGTGTCCAAACGCACATTTTTGTTGTCCGCATCATCTTCTTAACCACTTAAACCCTCTCTTTCGTGCTTCGCTCCGCCTAAGCCGAAAATGTCAGTAAGGAATCGGGATTGCACTTATGGCACATGCCACCTAAGGACAACGCAATAGCAATAGTTGAGGTGCGTCACTCGTCCTCAGAAGCAAGGTGAGTGGGTGAATGGCACCAGATTGGTCCCTATTCAAGGTTACAAGTGTTGCTAGCTGTTAGCACTTTTGTATAGCCCCATGAAATGTCATAAGTTATGGTCCACGGCGATTCGTCCTACAGTTCTTAAAGGGATTGGTATTTCGAGTACTGTTTATAGATCTGTATTAGTATTGTTTTGTGGATTAAGTGGTATCGCTTATTTTGCAATCAGGTTAGACGCCACTGATGTTGATTTGCGTGCATTTTTGGGTCCTGCTGTTTGGCTCTGTGGACGAACACTGTTAAGCTCGATGCTATGCAAAGGATTGTTGATTGCTGAAGTTGATCCATTTCGGAGAAATAAGATATTTCAATATTTTGGATTCTGTGATATCTGTATTTGACTGCAATTTTCTGGTTTTAAGGACTCTGAGATGGTAAAATTGTTGTTAAGCCTCCATGCAGTTACTTGAAAAGGGATCGGGTAGCTATTTATTCTTCGATGCACACGAGGTGATAGTGATAAGCGCATTGTCGGGTTGTGGAAAGTGGCTGTGGTCGCCATGTGCACACGCTGCCAAATGAATGCATTAATTGCTTTTTGACAGGTAGCGATTTCGGTGGTTGATTGTCCGGCAGAAAGTGTGATCACGCGATTATTATTGAATATTTGGCCATTATGAAGGATGTGGTGTTAGAACTGCAGCTACCCTATCAGTACTATCATGTTTGTTGTGTGGACACAAATTTGTGGGTGGGATTAGTTGAGGTGGAGCATATCGAGCTCATCTATCCTTTCTATCATGATCTTTGAGTGCGCGTGTTCTATTGCCTCAACTAGGCGTTATATGCAAAAGAGAAGACGAGCTTTAACCCGCTAGAGTATGTGCTCAGTTTGGTGGTGATTGTTTTGCGATTTATCATTCCGTCTTTCATTTGCTGATTTTACTGAACTCTTTCAGTCTTTTCGGTGGTAATAGGGCAGCAATGCTTTACCCCATGTTGTGACCACCACAATTTGCCGAGCAACCACGCGGTCAACACCAATGTCATGCGAAGATGTAAATCGATGACGAAATTAAGACAGTCAGTGAATTTGCGTACCTTCCTTCTAGCCACATTTATTTCGTTTACGAAACATTTACAAATGAATACGATTGGGTAGCATAAATGCGAAAGTTGAAATAATCAGCGCATTATGCAGTAGCACTTCGTGGTTTGTATGCGCATGGATAGGTCTGGTCTCCATTACCATCGCCGCCTCAACCATTTTAAAACCTAAAAAAACGTCGTTTCTATTGTTTACAGTCTTTAAAGAAACTTCATTGTCATTTCCACAAATAATGTCAGGGATGCTAAGAGGTGCTAATTTTGCCTTGACGAAACGGGTGCTGAGTGATGTCAATTGTCAATGCACGTTTGCCAACCAAGTATCTCTTTATTTACCTTTTTTCCATCTTAAGTGAAAGCGAGAGCAGTCTTGTAATTAGCAATAAGTGAGAAAGGTTTACATCGGCTGAGGATGCATGACTTGCCGCACATTATTTACGTCAATAATACAAATCCTGTAGAAGCGACGATGAAGCAAAACTATGGAGATGGTCGTTGTCAATGCTAGTTCCCTCATTACCATTCGACTGCCAAAATTCTTGAGGTTCTCTTAAAACCTTCCCAATGGGACGTGATCACCTAAGTTATGCATAAACTTGTCTGCTCATTCCGAGCACTAAGCCTTCTTTCATTTCCGATGAGATTTACGTCTCCAGGTAAAATTAAATGACATTAAACCAAGACATAAAAACCAATTCCATGGAATTCACCCCTTCAAAGGTCTACAGCACCCCGTTCCATATTTCGGATCTTCACTTAGTCAATAAGAAAGGTTTCTAACTGCAGTGACTATTGTATTAAGAATATGCTGATAAGCAGCGTGGAATTTAGCGCAGTCCGTGCTGAATGGTCGGTATATTTTGGTTTCGCATACTTGAACTTTGGCCGCAAAGATCAATTTAATCAAACGTTTAGAGACATGGTTTTTATGTGATCCGTAAGCTTAGGGTGCTATTTTTTAACCTAAGCAGCTAAGGTTTAGTGGTTCAGCATCGATCTTGACATATATTTCGTATACCCACAGGTTTCTAGTGGATCTTTGTGTGAGAACACACAACTCCACCCACGTCGCCACCTCACAACACTGAATTTCTTTGAAGCATTACACAATTGCTGGTGCTCGTGACACGTATGCACCGGGTGAAAATGTCATTCTGCCTTTCTATTGATGTTGCCTTTAGACTCTGCCTACGAGTGTGAAGAAATCCCATCTCAAGGTCACAGCCATTGCACACTCTCGAGAAGAAACAGAAAGCACGGGATTCCTGCACACGTAAACCTGATTTAAGTCGTTTGTGAAGTGTTGACAAATGTGAGATAAGACTAGTTCTGAAATTATAAATGAGAGAGAAGAACATTGAGTTGCACTGCATTAAGACGAGGTGATGAACGGGCTTCTTGTATACTTCTGTAAGATGTTAGGCAAAGTGATTGAAGTCCTAGCACCGAGTACTTGAAAGAAGCCGCAGAGACCTGGTTGTTATCAAGCAACACGGTGGGCGATCTATTTTAAACATCAGTCTACACTGCTATGTGCTTACTCTTTATCAGTGAAATTTTCAAGCGACGGTGTCTGTCTACTCGGATGTCTTGAATGCGAAATGACTTCGAATGAAGAGGGCTAGCAGGTCGCAACCCTCCTGAAACTGAGATTAGACCAATTTTTAAAGTTCTACGAATTATATTGCTTTTGGAGATGGAGGATTTCATTCTGCCAACATTAAGGACTTTGGGTTTTGGTAAATTGGCTTTGAAAGTCAGGCGTTTTCCACTTTCTGCGCATTTCTTTAAAGTCTGCGTGCGGAGGCGCCAACGCACCCTCACCTCAACGACCTATTTTTTAGAAGACCGAGACTGTTTCGCGCGTTTATGGCACACATAAATAAAACCGAAGTGCCACGCTGCAACGCCCGTTGACAGTGCAACCAGTCGCAGCCTGATAAACTTGAGCATGTAAATAAGCGCAATCTTGGGATTGCAATTTTCGCACACTAGAAAACGGATTGGAAGCAAGAGAAGCTTACACCATGAAACCTACTCCTAATCGTTTGTGAAGTACTGATTTAAATAAGGCATGAATGAGGAAAATATTTACAATTGTATGGAAAAGAAATCTCCAACCACATCGCTTGATCAACGATAAGACAGATGCACACAGATATGGTCAAACCAAAGCAGTCACTTCACCGACATATTGTGCGTAGTTTATTTGATCTCATCACATGACGTTCTCTTAAATCCCACTTATCTCAGCACATTTACCCGCATGAGCGAGATTTCTAACGGCGAGTACTTGAAATGAGTGAAAATAGATTCGCTTGAAGCCAGATCGTGCAAGAGTAGAGGCAACGTTAGCAAACAGTGCTCACTTACGTGTAAACTTATTTGATCAAAATTCCCTCCCTCAAATATCAATTTAGCTTAGTGCATTTCTCCTCCCAATCAGCATATTTTTCTTGCAACTGCCTTTCAACTTCTTCGGTGCTATGGAAGCACAGTACATCTTACGTTGGTAGGATGAGGCGACGTTCCTCTACCTCAGCACGTTGCGAAACTAAGCTAAATCTATCCATGTTGCTCAGATACGATGCATGAACAGGACGTGCATGGCTTTCGTGCTCACAAATCTGCCTCTTCGCTAAAGCACAGTGACCTCATAGTTGTGGTGATTGTGTTGCAAATGAAGATCCAATCAGCTTTACAAGGTCAATGTGGGACGTCTATAAAGTCACGGAGACAGCACCAAGGAAAATAGACACAAATCATGCTGGAAGTGATTGTGGCACTACTGTGTGCAGCTCATTGCTCAGGTATGCTTCTACTTCATTTCCTCATTTCTGTTTGTCTTTCCTCCATTTTGAAAGTGTCAATGTTAAGATAGGAGGAATCTCGAAATGACTTTCTCTTTAAAGGCGAAACAGGCCCCAAATTGTGGGGCTCTCGTGTTGTTGGGAAGCCGTTCGGAGTCTCATATCCATTAGAATACGAGTACAAGAAGACCTATGTAAGTAAGCCACTGTACTTTAATGGGTACACAATTTTGAATTACGCATGCTGAAATGTATTTTGGGTATATAGGGGCCGAGATTACATTGTGCTGATTGGCCACAGTATTTCAACATTACTTTTGTTGCATTTAGGCTCCAATAGTGTACACCCCAACAGCTGCCCTCGAGATGTATATCAAATGTCACAGGTGTGTGGTCTCTGACAAATATTGGGGTAGTCCCTGTTATTGGGACGAAGGTACGCTCACCTCTCACTACCTCACATTTGAGCACTATTTTATTCATTTAAATCCTCCCATTTCTCAATGCGCTTATTAGCTATCAGACACTTAGCACTTTACTAGGCAATGTCACCCGGAACGTAAGCTGACTGTTTAGCTAGCTAGTTGCAAGAGTAGAACGCATTATACCTTGAAAATTAATTGACTGTCGCACTCTGAATGATTGTTGCATGGCCTCTTGGATGCAAGCTAATCGAAACGCTAATTGGCATTTGACCTAGCGGGAGTCAATTTGTGGTCCAAATGAATGCATTTTTTTCTTCCGTTCCCTGAAATTGCTTTTATTTTAGAAAAAGCTAGCCTCACCATCGAAGACGTGACTAAACAGAAAAAGATTGAAATTCTGGACTTTGGGAGTGATGTGAAGCTGATATCAATCACATACTTTGTGCCAAATTGCAAGTTCCCAGCGCCCAAAGCAGGTATCACACAATTTCTCACACATAAGCAATCCAGTCATTAAAATTTATTCAAGCGATTCTTCTTTATACAATAGGTGGTGTGGATCTAATGACGTCGTTCCCGTTTTCACGGTTTGTCCAAGGGCGGCGGCCTTTTTACATAAATTTTGGCGTTCAAGGAGCAGAAGGCGATGGATGGGTGGGCTGTTCAGTTTTCAGACTATCTTTACCTCATTTTACATATTTTCTGTAGTACTTGTCTATTAAGCATTGCATCTATTCTGAAATAGGCCATGCTTCACATAAGTGAATCGAGAAGTTGCTTTTGGAGAGGGACTAAGCTTCTACGCCAAGGCCACCCCTCCTGCAGTAAGTTCTGGAAACCTGTGTGCTAAGAGGAATTTTATGGACAATTATTTTGCCAATGAGGAAGCCCAGATGATAAAAGGAAGCAAAGTGAATAAGCAAGCATTTTCTCCCATACGTATGCACAAAAAATTCGCAGTCATATTTAAAGCAATGGTTTTATTTACCACTACTTGATGCACCTTTGCTAACACGAATGTTGGTTCTTAATTTTATCAGTCAGCATGATGAAAGACAAGGCCTTAGATTTGAGGATATTTTATGGAACGTTCTTCCCACGGTCCGACGCAAAAAATGACACATTCATGTGGAGGACAAGAGAATCGTATCTGACAGTGACCGTCGATTACACTCAGAGTGGAACATCACCTGAAGTGGAGGAATGCAAGCGTAAGCCTCGCAAGCATGTAACTTCTCTCAAGTAATCATCTTCGAAGTGAGCTGTTCCACTCGACTTTACTGCAATTCATGCTGCCTTTGATTGCCTTTAGACCCTACCACCACTTGCTTAACGATTCAGGACCCTTATGTTGCGTTCTGCATTTTAGAGTATGGGGGACCACAAAGTAAGTCTGTTTGTCAGTAAACATAGCACGTAATGGATTTAGATTGAGGTGAGAAAAGGTCTTGTCAATGCAACGCTCTTAGTTGATATCATTTGTAAAGTACTTTGCTTAAGCCAAAGCTTCGTGAAATTTATATAATTAGCCACAAATACGTCTCAAAACCAACAACTTGAGCAATCGTGTGGCGACCTAGTAATTCTGATTTGTCAACCCTAATGGTGATAAATGCGATTCATGCAATGCTTGCTTTAGGAGATACGACCACGGCAGCACCCATAAAACCATTACCGGCCTCGACGCCTTACTTGAGTAAGCGCTTGACACCAACTGTGTTTTCGCGCCTTTCCAACTAGGCAGGCTAAGATGGCGAAGCTGCTACTTTTGTGTTAGCTCCTGACAAAAAGCGTAGCAAATTCTGTTGTTCCTTTCCAATTCAGTTACAAAACTAACTCTGATGCAAAACTGAGTGACAATTGCCCGCATCGGAGCATCTGCAAGGACCACACCTAAATGCGCATCTCACTGCAATTCTCTTATTTTTATTTTGAACGCACAACTGCTAGACACTTTGCTTTTAGTTCGCGATCCTCTTTGCGCCATGGCCTCACCCTAATTTTATTGCGCCTCTAAACAATTTAACACATTATGAACCCACTCATGTTCAGTTATTATATTTACACACATCATTTTTCGTAGAGCAATTGGAGGTCGTGTTTGTGGTAATTAACCGCTACTTTTGTAATTAAACAGCAACGTCGTATGGTAAGTCGACGCATTGGGCTTTATTTGGTAATCATCATCTCCATCACACCTGCCAAAGTCCACATTGGCGATGTTAACTTTCCTAGATTTTTAAACACCTACTATAACTCCTGATCTGCACGATTGGTGGTTGCATAGTAAATAGAGTTTGCAATGACCCACATTTCTTAATTTCTCCTCAGATGGCTAAGCGTGTCGATCCAAAAATGCTACTCATCTAAATCTATTCGTTACTTTGAAACCTTATTGGTTTCCAACATTACCACAAACGGCAAAATGACAGCACGGAAGCAGTAGCCTTCCGCACTGCTTTTTTAGACTTAGCAGCATTCCAATCATCATTTTCTGGGTGTCCAGATTAAACACTGCCTTTATTTTAGTTGCACTCGGATTGTCGTTGGTCCTACTGCACATGGGAAGGTGGTGATTCCCTCGACATCTGCAATAACTTTTCTTCATAAATGTGTGCCCCATTTTACCTGCCTATCTTTGTAATCTCTCCTACCAAGAGGACTCATTTCATTGTTCCCTACATTATATTTATGTATACCTGCTATGCACTGTTGAATAAAGAAAGGTACAGCTCTGCAGTGGGCGGCTGCGATGAACAACAATCTACTGCCGTTGATGTCGGTTAGCGCAAAATCGCCAGCAATGAAAGAGACGTGGGAGCTGGTGTGCGGCAATGTTTAATTCCTCCTTAGCTGAGGAATTCAGGGTCCTTTGTAAATCACAATAAACTCCAGGAAGACGAGAAGACAAGAAAATGTGATGGAAAATAACAAATCCATTATCTCTCCCACAACACGAACCTCACGTCCTTGACATCGATCACTCACCCATTGCTGTCTTTTCTTTTGCTCTCTTTATCCGCCACACTCTACACTACCAATAATAACACGCGTTTATCATTGGTTATTCATCCACTGATAAAAGTCTCCTTTCTCGCTCACTCTCTCCGCCCCCGCCAAGCACACGCGCTCAGCATCGATCCCTCACCTAATGCGAATTGTCTTCTCTCGCTCTATATCCCTCTCTATCACTCCCCTTCACCAATGAAATCGCGTGCTCAGTATCAATCATTTGCACAACGCTAACTGTCTCCGCTCTCTTTCTTAATCTCTCTCTCATCCTTCATCGCTAATGAAACCTCATTCTCAGTATCGGCCATTCATTCGATGCTAATTTTCTCCTCTCCTTATCTCTCCTTATATCACCCTCGATTTAAATAAAATTTTGTACTAAACATCGATTACTCAAACGTTATTCAACCTTTTCTCTCTCTTCATCTCTTTCCCTCTTTCATCCTTTATTTTCTAATTAAATCTCGTGCTTAGCATAAGTCATTTAATCAATGCTAACTGTCTCCTCCCTCTATTTTTATCCCCCTCACAATCACCATTCTTTAATAAAATCTTGAACTAAACATTGATCATTTACACGATGCTGAATGTCTTCTGTCGCTCTCTTTCGCTCTCTCTCTATCATCATTTCTCACAAATATAATCTCGAGCTCAACATCGGCCATCAACCCAATGCAAATTCGATCCCCTCCCTCTTTATCTTTCTCTCCTTCACCCTCCACCACAAATAAAATCTCGAGCTCAACACCGAGATGATGGCTACGCCCTTGACTCAGGGAACTTAGTAAGTAGGTCGAGGAACTAGCTAATGCCCGATTCGTCAACCTCAACACTGCTAGCAAAGAACCATCCAAGATGGTAGTTTGGGTGACTGCACAGTGCTATTTCTTCTCGACACTCTGAGTTACGATCGTGCGTATAGTCTATTCAATGGTTTTTTATTTCATTAGTGGTCCCTTAATTGGGACCAGTGAAATGCCCTGTATTTTTTTAAACATAGCAAGTTTTGTGAATAAGCTGAACCCCCAACGAAGGGTTGCTTTCCTATCGCATTGCCTCGAGGGTTAGCCCATTGATCAATGTCAAGACAGGGAAACAGTATCAAGAGGGTAAAACTAATCTCACAACATAGTTCTCTCCTTCGTGTCGCCTCATGTCGCGCAGCCTTCCTTTAGAGCACAGCACAGCACATCAAGACGCAAAGCAAAACAGAGCAGAGCAGTGTACACAAAACCACATCGCTTTACCTTAAGCCAACAGTTTTTCATCTTTTTCATGCTGATCTTGCAGTCTGCACACCAATAGGAGTGTTACGAAAAGAAAGTAAGAGGTAGTCTCGAGCTTTATCGCAATAGCCCTTTTTTGTTTAGTTGTTACTGTTGCTATTACCTTTCCTGCTTATAAGCATGTTTTGCTAATAAGGTGAAGCGCTTATGTTATTTTAACTGCACATTTTAAGCGAAGTGTGGTGTGGAAGTGAATTTAAAATTACACCCGTTAGAAAGAAGGGGGATAGTAATAAAGGCGACACGTGGTTAGAAACTTGCAGGAGAATAAACGTGGATTGCTAAATTTTAATAATGAATTTAGAACCGGCCTTGGACGCAATATTTGGTGCTGACCCTCTAAGTAACGCCTAGTAATACACTGAAGCTCATGCAGTTGTTTTGCTATCCAGCTGCTGCAACCCAATGAACAACTTCGATGACCTGTGCCCACAGTTGACTCACGTCATTGATAGGAAGCGCGAACAATCCTACAAACTACCAAGCAAGTACGCAAATACATTTTTATGGCAAAACACTAAAACGGAACGAAGGAGTATCGTCAAGCATGCAGTAGGCACCATCGAAGCTAGGCCCATTTAACAAGCTCCCAGACTCATACCACTTCCTCTCCTGGAAGATGTGAACCGTTCGGTTGGAGAGATAAATTGAGAGGAGATTATGCAGCCGTCAAAGGCACGAAAGGAAAGCGATAATAGTCGACGATTGTGCATCGATAACAGAAGGTTGAACAACGCAACTAAGAAAAATGCATTCCCACTGCCTTACAGTAAATATTTAGTTTGCTGATCTTTTGCATGATGGAACAGTTGAATTGTCACTCGAATACGAAGTGATTTGGCTGAATAACTCGCGTGTCGTAATGATCTAATTTTATGTAATAAAATGCAAGAGGATTTATTTCTTTCAATTCGTGAATGATAGGAGTCAGCTCAAACATTTTCAAGGCAGAAATTCTATGGCATACCTGACTAACAATCAATCCTCTCTTCGCATTAAGCTAAACCTTCTATTTAACTCTTCTCTTTAGATGAGTTTAAACATTGCATTGTGAACATAGCTGCGATGTTCATTTAGAACACACTCTGATCTTTCCCAACTTTTATGTGCTCTTTTTAGATTCACGTTGAAGGAGGATCTAAGATTGCATGCAGACCATCGAAAAGTTGATCTGGTCTTGCCATGACGCTTTTCTGAGTTGAGATACACATTACTCTATTGGATTAGTAGTGCTGATAGGAAGGAAATCGAATTTGGTGGACGTGGAGAGGCCTTTTTTGTACTCATGCCACGAATCGTCGATGACTATGTGTTCCCATCCAAAATTTGGGCAGCTTATTACACGGAATCCATGATCCATTTATGCACTAGTTCTCGACCAACTATGTCCTTATCATAACTATTCACCATCTGTTATAAATGGACCCTTTTCTCTTCCTTCCTTACATCCATCCGTTGTTTTGGGCACAATTTTTATGTATCATCTCATAGTTCTAGGCCCTGCACACATCCTTTCTTACAATGCGGGCCACTTCTTGGGTCTTTGAGTTGCCGTGCTTCTCGCTATTTCTTCTGCGTTCAGCGATTAACACCCTGCTTACGAGAACATCAGAAAAGTGTAGCGAAATTTATGCGGACATTAAACTATCTTTTGCTGAATAAAGTTTTGATTTTGACTAAAAAGAGAATTCTGGCTATTTCAGAGCAAGTGCTCAGAGCATGTGGGATTCGAACGCTACGTACTTGGGGTGAGGTACACCATACAACACGGGAAGATCCCTGAATGTTATAAGTCTGTCGGATGTATACGAGGCTCCGTAGACGTTTAAAAGAGCTTTTGAATGAATCGCTTCTTCCTTAATGACAAAATGGTGGGCATTCATTTCTTCATAACAAAGACACAAATTACACACTTTAGCTTCGCCATTAACTAATTCACGAGTATGGCTACCTATCCATCAAATGATCATTAGATGCTGCCCTCGTTTATTTTGGGAGCAAAAACACTGAATATTTAAGCAATTGGTAACCCTGCTTCATGGCCAAAGCCTTGAAGTATTACTCTTCCTTTGGCGTCTTATTGATGTCAAAGACGTCTAGTTTCGTTCCTTTTTAATCTATGTACTTGTGGAATGCGAAATTGCTGCTGTAGCCTGGAAATCCGGACAACAGTGGTCTGGATTTTAAAAAGGTCACCAACCAAATAGTTGGCGTTCAGACTGCGGAACAAATGACTCTAATTTATAGAAACTGGCATTAAAATAAAGGCACTGCATATGATCGGGACACAAAAGCTGACATATTAGGACTGCTGCTGAAACAGCAACTGGGTCTTAAGCTAACTTTGTGGGTGAAGTTATTATTGGCCTAGTTTGTGACTTAGGCATTAGGGTGCCTTGGCCATACAAACCTCGATTAAGCATTTTGCCTCGAGGTTCTTTCACTGTCGACACTTAGGAATTAGAGCAAGGGCAATTCAGAGGGGGGCAAGGGAGTACTCAGTCTCTAGTTTATTAACAACATTATTAGTAATGTACAGCATGGAAAAATCGAACATGGTATATTTTGGGTTGCGGGAACCTTCAGCCGATGTGGCTGACGCCGGCATGTAAACCAGAAATCTGGCTTCATCAATGCGTGCACAATTAGTGTATTTTGCTCAAAGAACGTCAGCAATTACTCTGCACAAAATGCTTTGCAGTAAGCGACATTTAATTTAGCCATAAACATTGGCAGTGCAGAAGTTCATTGTTGCCAGCAAAAGTGACAACTTTCTTGGAAGTAGGCCATTAAATGCCTGCATCATTAATGTTTTTTAGGCGTGAAATGGTTATATAGGGCACTAATGAAGAATTCGATGACTAGGCTGCTGAAATCTTTGACTTGACTTATGTAAAATGATAATGGAAACGTGGCAAATTTGCATAACGGGCTTGCAAAATCAGATGAATCCCCAAACGCACCACAATTCACGTACTGTATTGTGAATTTGGACACCACTTGAATCATCTGACATTACATAAGAGTGGAAAATATTAGTACTTTGTTTGAACTATCGGCTTTGGTCAAGGTCACAAAGGTAGCCATCTTGCCTTAGCTGCGTAGACTGGCCTCTGGGCCATGCCAGCAGCTTATTTCCCTCTGCCCTTGAATATCTATATTCTGCCCTAGTATTCTACCTTTTTTTCCACATCGCCACATCGGTAGCAGCGGAAAGCAGACCTAACTCTATAGGGTCTTATCCCGACCTCCATCGCCTGCGGCATGCTGCAGCGGTGCTATTAACATCTAGAGCGACACTAACCATGGACCACCCGAAAAGTTTCGTTCCAAAGATTACCCCTAATATGCTTGCTTAAAGAGATCGGCGCTATAACGCCTCCCTACGGACATATACTGATGGTCGGCAGAACCACTTATTCTGAACTTTTTTCTTAAGCCAATCGAAACTTCAAGTCTAATCGACTTGCAACGAGGGATCACTGACTTTGTTGTCAAACATCGTCTCAATCACGCTGAATGTCGGCGACTGGCATGGTTGGCTCGTGGGTGCTTCTTGCAGCGCTGAACACGCTGTGATGGCTGACGCGGGAGATGTGCTAAGGAGCGCGTCAGGGACGATGCTCAAAAAAGGAGAGGGGCAATGTAGTACTTTGCTTGTTTGAACTACCGGTTTCGGTCAGGGTCACAGAGGTGGTTACATTACCCTAGCTGAGTAGACTAGCCTCCTGGCCGTGTTAGCAGCTTATTTCTCTCTGTCCGTTGAATATAAATACTCTACCCTAGTATTTTGCCTTCTTTTGCCCAAGTTTGGGGAGGAAATGGCAAATCGTCAATGTCCACGCTGATATAGCAGGCATCTTCCTAATGCATCGCCTTTCGAAGCGAGTGCTGTAGAGTTATATGATTCGCATCTAGATTTCTGTCACATCGGGTCCCATGGGATGTTCAGAACTGGGATGTTCTCTGCTGTTCTAAATCAGCAGAATCTTAATTATGCATGCCATTCAAATAATTTTAACAAAGATCGTGAGCAAAAAAATCAATGACGTGCTTTGGCAGCTGACTGAGTCACATCGAATGCATAGTACCGAATAACGAGGTGGCTTTGTCGACATCCACTCTTCTTCTTGTCCTTGCTTCCATTCCATCACCTATTTGATTGGTTTTTAGCATAAATCACCCTTTTTTGCGATAATTGTAGAACTTTGGCAGGACCGACTGGCATATTTACACAGAAAGCAGTGGACTAGATTTACAGCGCTAGCTGGCGTCCTATGTGATCTATCTAATTTACAACAGCAACAGCCAATATATTAGGCTAGCAGATTTCGCTATAAAATAATTTCATAAAACACTCTTGCAAGCTGTTGCTGATTCCATTCTATTACTGCGTTAATTTCTTTCTCTAATAACAATTCGCTTGGACCTCTGGTTCATGGCGAAAGTGCGCAAAAGCTCAGAGCACCTGTTACTCGACGGAATAAGCGATGCAAACATCACGCCTATGATAAGCCTCAAAGCTTTCACTGTAGAAGAAGCCCATTGTGAAAGTGATTTGATAGGATGAGTCGAGTTCATTAGTTTAGCGATTCTCCTGCAAAATTCATCCTTTTGGTTTAACCGTTACATCTCTGGAATCTTGCACGAATTTCTCACTACCGCCATTGATGCGAAGTTACGTCTAAAACAATTTGTAACCCTAATAGCGGATTAGCGATTTGAATATGATATTCTAAGTTAGGTGAATCCATTTTTATAAAGCCGTGTTTTGCTCTGATATTGAATTACCCAGAACACTAAGTAGTGCCTGAACGCAGGAGGATTGCGATTTCGTCCTGCGATTTCTGCAAATCTTCAGTTGACCATAATTTATCTACTACGCCGATTGCGGGAATCTCAAATGTTTCGGATACAATAAAGGGAGACTTATGTCTTATTAATAATTTAATGTGTTTGTTGAGAATCCGCGTAACTGAGATGCTTGGAACAAATGCTAATATATCATGTTTTAGCATCCTATAGAGTAAAGCAATGCATTTATGATTAGTACCCGGATAGTACTTATGCATAGAATTAAGGGCTGTTGAATTATGCTCAGTTAAAGGCTGGTAGCTGAGATCGTTGATAATACTCCTGATCGTCAATTAAGAATTGTAATATTAAAACGATCCATTCATAATGCATTTCCGTCTTGAGAGTTGTTACATCCAAAGGAACTAAGCTATCGCCAATTAGAGACAAGTAAGGTTGTTTGGCAACATGTACTAAAAAGTTACGAAAGCTGAGGGCCTGCAAAAATGCAGTCCACTGAGAGTATCACAAGCAAAGAGTGCAAATTTTAAACGCTAATCTACAGTACGTTGCGAAATTCAACCACACAGCGTCCATAGAGCCGTCAAAATCAAGTAAACTTCTTACGCGTGACTTCATCTTTCTGCTTTAGCAACAGAGAGACTTCCTGCGCTCTCATCCTGAATGAAAATGGAAAGGACAACAGATTCGCGTGCAAGAGCACAACACAATCAACTCTTATTCAATCACTTCCTCATTTTTGCTGCTGGAACGACCTGCGAAGTGGTGAGAAATGATTTCAATTTGTTAAAATTGGCCTTAGAGTATGTGCAGAATTTTGTCAAATAAGCTGCCAAATGAAATATACATTTGCCGAATCTGACAAATTTTATGAACTAATCCGAGTAATACGAAAGAAAAATCATTTGCGGAATCTCGTTTTGTCTTTCGAAATAAGGTGAGGCTGAGACAACCTCAACGAGCTATGAAATAAGAACGTTAGGCTAGGCATTACTAAATACAACACAATGAATGCTAGATCCCTTAAATACACACCTTTTTAACTTCCATGAAGTCCTCCTTCGACAAAGGAGAAACAAGTCTAAATTAGAGAGAGAGATGTTAGAGTTAAGGAAAGCATGTCAAATCTTCGAGGATGCATGCTGTTTTCAAAAATAATCGTATATTCTTTTTAAAATGTGACTATAAGGAGTAAAAAAACATTCAGAGCGCTTACATGTATGGATTGGGTCCTTCTGGTTGGCTGGCTTTCGCTTTGATAACGATAGTGAAGCTTTGGACTGCGCTTGTTTTCATCCTGAGGTCGCCTTGACTAAAGTACAAGAAGACTTGCTTCGACTTTATAGCATGTACTAAGTGAATGTAAGATCTCCCGATGACCTAGACTTGAAAACCAATTTCGTCAAGAAGCCTGGCTCTCAGTTTTAGTTTGTCAGGAAAGTAATCCTGCCTCGGAACCCGTACTTATCTAGCATGAGTTTGTAAATAATTAATGTATTTCTCGCAAATAAGGGCAAAGAGCATTTAATGGATTCGTAGAACCACAGGTTTTGCACTGATCCTAAACTCTATGAGCAATCCTGTATGCTGCTTTTTCTGGAAAGACTTGGTGGATTGGACAGAATGCATCAAGACTTGGATTTTTACTGACAGACGCATAACCGTCTCTTAACCATTTTAGGCATTGATGACTGCTAAACATCTTAACTACGCATTCAGATTAAAGCGTTCTGCACGTGCAAAAAATTCTTAACTTTGATGTCCTTTTCGAAACGGCACAACAGCTATTTTCTGCCATCAGCCGCATTAACGATGTTTAGGCTGTGCCCATACACAAAACAGAGATGCACAAGAGCGGCTGTTTGTCTTAGAGACTTGCCATCGCGATGCCATTTCAGTCATACGTGCAAAACGCAAACTTTATCTGGAGGCTTCATGCAGTAATCGAGCTTAGGCATGTGCTCAATCTAACCTCATTACCCAAGTATTAAGTTTAAAGTTAGCCTATTATTTCAAAATGCAAGCTATGATCACAAAGCAAAGGACAATGGTGTAAAAATTACTTATTGGTAAAGACAGGCATCAGTAATCATTTTAACTTACTTGACCTACTTAAGTTTGTTAGTGAGAATTTGGTAAAGTGAGATCTCAAGGCAATATTGATCCTTTCCTTGAATCATTCACCAGATGATCAATTAGCTGGGGAATTTTCATTGTAGATGCGATTCCTTAACAGGCGAGTGACATGGTGAAAGATCAACTAGCGGTTGATCCAAGTGTGACCCAGCTGGATTCTTACCTTGGCGCCACATCCTGTTTCCTCAAGTTAATTTGAGATAGGGAATTGGAATAGCGCCCACATACGCATACCTCAAATTAATGTACACTCATTCGCCACTAATTTTACTTTCATTTTTTGCATTTAGAGTAAGGTGGGAAGAGAGGCGTGGAACATCGTGCAACTTAGAGAAACCAGTATTTAATAAAGAACCGCAAATAAAGCACGCAAATTATTTTTTTTTTGGATTTGAAAGCCATCTCTATATTTTTGCAAGAAGCTCAATGTTTCAGTATGCGACCGATGTTTCTAAATACCTATTAGTTAAGAAGCCATTATTCGCAAAAATTAGGCGAAATGAAAGGAAGGGTTTGTGGAATGGTCGCTTGCATACTTGATACATCAAAACTTAGGCATGGACCACCAAAGTGACCTTTTTGCAGAAGTAGACAACTCTGCAGCCAATAGTAAGTAATTCTTAAGGGCTTCTAAGCAAATACTGCGCAAGAATTCTGAAGTCTTGCTCTGAAGCCAAGCTGTTAAATGGCAAACAATGCCGGACATTATAAAGTGAGTATCTGTATGCCCGCAATCCAGCCATCTCGGCTCATAGGTCTTCACAGACGTAGTGGACATCATTTTCAGCTACCATCACGTGACTTCTCAGATCACGCTCTCTCTGCCATTTTCTTTCTAGCAAAATGATTTAGACGTCAAGGGTGTTGAGTGGTTCTTTTCTGAGATTACCAATGGCATGACCGTTTGACAGTCTATCTAGTACCTCATCAGTTGCAACGCTGGAAAGCATACTGCAAGCAATTACATCTACTGCTAGACTTCCTGCCTTGAATTTAATAATTTCTGAGTTCGAAAGTAATTGTTGCCTAGCATGCGATTAAAGGTAAAGTCACTATCCTTCCCAGTGTTAAAGGCTATTTTTACGAACGTCAAAGGTGTAGACAGCGGTCCTTTTGTCGATCAGGTAGAATTGAATGCGCAGCATAGTGAGCACTGGACATTCAGACCTACTTTTGTAAGGTTGTATTTGAAGTCACCTTCAGTAGCACCGCTACCACTTGGGTCATTTATCTGCCAATGCTGAGATTCGAAAAGCACCCAATGCCTTGCTGAAAAAACGCTCAATTTCAAAATTAAATTTGGGCCGAAGTGTGCATAAATATCATTTCAACGATACATGAGTTCAACCGGATGGTCAAGAGATTTCATGTCAATGTGACTGAAATTCCGTCCACTGCAAGAGGTGCGCCTGAATCTTCGTCTTCCTGGTTCATCAACGCTATGTCGCGAATTTATTTACAACTAAAGTCTAATGGTATACACCGTAAATCGATTCGTGGCCTCAAAGAATCATAGGCTTCAACGTGCCATCAGATGGCTGGTCTCTTAAACATGCTTAATGTTCGTGTGCAATGCATGTTTTGGAACTTCATTTGGAAAGTCAGCTGTCAAAATGACTACTAGAAGGTCAGTTACGTCGAACCAAGTCAAAAAGCAATTTAGTTGGAGCTTGAACATGCGACAGGCACTACTCGAGGACATTTGTCTAAGGTTCCTTCCATGTTCCATTGTCGCATAATTCGATGGGAGTTGTACATTGACTGCGCGATGACGTGGACCAACATGAGGACCAAAAAAGAGCCTTTGTTATTGCTGTCCTTCAAGAGATAGCAAGTAGCCCTCACATCAATTGATAAGATGGCACTTTCTGGCTCTTTCCATCCGTACACACTTTGCGTGCTTTTGGAGCATAGACAGTAGAATGCTTGCATTGACTAAAACGAGATGTAAGTTTAGGTTTGAATGAGAAATGCGACATGCAGAAATCATTTCCATCGAAACCGCCGAGTGCGATTGAGACGAAAACCACGACCGGGCAGGCAGATTGGAACTATGTTTCTTAAGCGCACCTCATTCTCAATTTTTTTGTAAGGAACCAACACGCTTTCTTCTGCGGTAGGTTGGCAACAGTAGAAGTCTTCGTTCACTTACTTGAATTCCGCAAACAAACGATTGAAGTTGTGCCTCATTTTAAAAGGTTTCTTCCATGAATCCTTTACAAATCCAACTCTAACAGAAAAAGAACAAAAGTTTACCTAGAAAATCCGATTTTTAGTGTTTACTGCGAATGCAGGGAATCCTTTCTGCTGAATAGTAAGTTAAATGACCAATCGAATCCTCAAAAGACTGGTGAGAAAAGCCTTAGTTGAACTTCTTCAGCAATGAATAACCGTTACAGAAGACAATACTCACAGAGGAATGCAACGGTTAGATTAATAGCATTTCGTTAGCCCATACTTAAAGCGTAGCCAAGTTTATTTGAATCATGTGATGAGCTGCTTGACATCGGCAATGGCCATGCTATTATAGGTCACCACGATAAACGAATGACGTCGCTGTTAGCGCAAGATATGCTACTGTTCAGTCATACTGCTTTAACATTTACGCGAAATTCCCGAAGAATCTTGCATCCGAAACTAGGAGCATTGGAGTTTTAGAAAAAGGTTTTGGCTTTCCTTAGACAACGCCTGTGTATCAAGGAGAGCTCACACACACACCAGAAAAGTAGCAATGGACAAATCAAATGGACTACAAATCGTAAGTGCGTGGCCAAAGGCTCAAGTCGAATTTAGCATGCCTTTCATGATATTCACGGTATGAATAGCGGAGGTGAGGATTAATGATTTCAAAGTTGGCAAGGAGAGCTCATCAATCCTCTTGCCTGTCAGTTTAGCCTGTGCCATATCCTTGTAGTTCGGTGATACTGCCATCAACCGACGCACACCATGCCTTTCACGGATGCCTCAAAGACCGCCTACCAGCAACATGTGCACACTGCAAGCGGCAGCGACCAGCAGAGTTGACGTCTTTGAAGAACTAGGGGCGCTTCGCAACAGCATTGTTTAGGCGTCTGCTGTGGCTGTGTGTGAGACGGGCTATGAAGAATTTGCGTGCAAGTGTGGACGCGTTTGGCGAACAGCTTCCCATGAACCGACTTGTGTGCAGCCGAGCGCGCGCAGTGGCATGACCGTATATGATGCATGCCAAGGGGATGCCCAAACTCCAGACATGCGCCTTTATTGCGAGGACCAACTTATCTCCGGTGTCATAAAGGTGGATGCCTCGGTGAAGCCTATCATAACAGGAGGTCCCGGCATTCAAGACAAGTTTGACAGATGGCTCGCTGTTCAGACTCAAGGGGACGGTAACACTATCGGCCCTTGTCGATCGGTTTGTGGTTCACACTCCTTAGGCAAATCAATGGAATCTTGCTTCCACCTCTCCCTAAGAGAGTGCCATATGAAGGCAGAATCGAGTCGACTGCTGATGCAATTAACAGGACTCCAAAACAGCCTTAACACAATAAATGCAACAATTTCCGTCGCAGTCTAAATATCGCTTTGGGAATCTCAAAGCTATGGTCAAATTAGTGTCGTTCAGACCTGAATTTTGGCCTCCGTTTGGTGCCAATTTTTAAACAATGGTCGAATCAGGCATGCGTGGTGTCTACGACACATCTTTATCCTTCTCGTACCTTCAATGTTGACGCAATGCCTTTAATGAGTTCCAAGTGCTATAAGGTGGATCCGACTTGCAGAATTTCGTCTTACATGTTGGCTACCTCGGTGAAATTGAAGCGCAATTTTACAGCTGAGATTGTTTGTGGTCTAGAGCGCCTTCACGCCATGCGTATCGTCTACTTAGACGTTAAGCCCAACAATGTGCTTATTGTTGATTCGGATTACATTTTAATTGCAGATTTCGGTCACTCATAAGACATGACTCGAGAGTTGGGACCTCTCAAAAGGCTGACTTCACCAGGGTACCCTTCTTCATAACATCCGAGATAAAGGATGAGCTCGCAATCACGACGAAGGCGTATGGCCGGAGACAGAGCATCCTCGTGGCTTTCAGTATGCGCTCATTCCACCGCGTGCGATGCTACTCGCCGCAGACATTGCAGCACAAATGTCGCACCCCTCTGAATTTGAAAGTTGTGTGCCAGAGTGCCAAGAAATAGTGATTACACCTCTGCTCAAGTGGTTTGGACGAGCATGTTGTTGTTTCGTAGAGCACAGAGCACAACGCAATTGTTCAACAAGCAGAAGCGCCACCTTGCAGTGTCTAACGTTTGAGTAACTGCTTTAGGAAGGCGACAACAGTGATGGTTGCGTTTTTGGTGAACGCACTCTAGACCAGCAGTGTACAACAGACATTACTTACATGAATCCAGTAAGCCTACACTGGCACCGATGTACCTCCTCGAGGCATCATTAAACCTACTTCAAGTGTCGTCCTTTTTAGAATCGGATTGTTCTGAGGTAGTGACAAAATGCGGTTGAACAAAACGCCTCTTCCGATTGAAGAAAGCAGTAATGTTGGATATGAGGGAAAGAGGCAGGCTAAACTGTCTCCATGGATCTAATTCTCACCCCAAATTACCAGGTTAGGACAATCAGCCCCTCAATCATGCGTTGGTTGCCACTCTCGCCCCAATTTTTTGACATTCAATTCCCTCTCACCTTTTGCTGCATAATTAATGGTTTACATCTACCTGTGGAAGACTCTTTATAGAAATACAGTAAGTTCTCTATTTTGTAATAACCCCCCTTGGATTATCTCGTCATGGATTGTTGAGTAGTTGGGAGTTAGTCAGTCAGTAAAGAAGTGAAACATAATCCGCATTATTTTCCTGACATCAGCGTGTCAAAGTACTGGATAAATATGAATACTCGGAATTTATTCCTGTCCGTAATTGTGGTGGCAACTTAAAGATATAAAATGGCATGCTGGGGCTGTACACATTCCAATTTCTTCAAAGCTGAGTGATGTCTGATCCCCTTGTACCACCAAGAGGCGACTTACGCAAATCGATTAGTGGTGCGTATAAATTACTTTGGGTCATGAGAGTGCGTTTGCTTCCTTGCTGGGCCAAAAGAGCAAAACATTTCTAGTGCGGCCAACAGCCGACCTCATTCTTCACGCAAATACCATCATACGCATTAGAGATTTCGAGTCAGTTCTTCTTTAGCCATCTTTGAATGCAGCATAGGAGAGAAAAATTGACATGAGTTGCATTAGTTAGTTTGGCTCCTTACTTGGTCATCCCATTAGGTGTTTATGTTGCAAAGCTTAATTGTGCAATCACACAGGTGCGTACTTTGTTTCATTAAGGATGAGTCTACATTTTGGACTGCAAGTTGGCTCGTTGGGGCTAAATAAATCGGCGTCTGATTTAAAAATAAAAAGTAACACATGCATGTTGCAGAGTCTATGGGTTGTGCAAAGGAACAGACGGTCGAGTGATTTGACAGAGTTGACCTTACATTTCTGCGGCCTCGTATGATGTTGTCGAAGTTACCTTGAAAAATCATTTTGCTTGAGGCAGAAATGAATTTACACAACGTTAAATAGACGCTGAAGCAAAGCCTGACAGGCAGTCACTGAAACATCCTGAAGTGCTCATGCGGTACACATCATCGACTCAATGGGTGCATGAATGCGAAATGAAGGGATGAGAAACAGGTAAAATTGGCACTGATGGATATGGATATGAGACGGTCGAATGCTGAATGGTTGAGTGGATGGAAGAATGGTTGAGCGCGTATGGAACATACATTCACTGGGATGAATTTGTGCTTCGTCACTTGTACGCTGCTAGCCTCGATACCAATTGCTGCGCTGAATCGCCTAAACTCGTATTTTCATGTTAAATACAGTTTTTATGCTATGTTCGCACATGCATGTAAGCGCCACCTTTTGACTTTTCCCAACTTCTCTTGTTCCCTCGAGGCAGACAAAATTCATTAGGATCTAATGCTAACAGTTGGGTAGGATCGCATTCAGCCTACTCCATTGCATCGACAATATCCACCGTGGATTGTGGAAATTTCTCTGTTCCCTGTGTTTGACGACAATGATCGACTAAATTGTTTGGGATTATTCAAAAGCGATGCCTTCAAAATCAGTGAGTGAAGACCCTACGCACCTCTGCGACCCCCACGAGTACTTTTACATGCATGTGCTGCGCTGTCCAATTTATTCAGTGAAGTGACATTTGAGATTTTACCACTGATACGCCTCAGACACAGCTCCAACGCCACGTTGAAATCAAGGTTCTCATTGTTAGTCCGATTATTGTGGAAGAACGGCCCTTGATTTACCTCCACGTTCCTTGCAAGTAACATGCACTTTAAGATGCTTTTGTGTTGCTCCATTGCGAAAATTCGCATTCGGACCTTTCATAAATTAGTTTAACTCAATCTACTGACGTTAATTAAGCGGCCAGCAGCTGATATGTTGCAACCAACAGTAGTTATTATGTGAATGCATTTTTTAAAATTTTCAGCTAAAAGCAGAAGAACGTGCTAGAACACCTCTCTTGCAATTCCTCCCGTGTCATTGGTATTAATCCGCACAGTTGAAAGCAACAAAGCACGTCTGACGTTCTACGAGCATTTGCTCACCAGTACGTCCTTAGAAAATATCAACTTTCGTGTGGTTCCTGAGCTACGTATAAGGATAGCGAGGTTTTTCTCAGTTCGTTCTACTCTGCTACCTTTTCAATTGGATCTACATTCTTCTATGCCTCCTTCTCTGCCACATCCTCTCACTGCTAGGTATCCGGAATAAGACATTTCTGAGCAAGTCACACAGTGCTTCGCAAAATATATGCGATTTGGTAACGTCAATCCTGACACTGCCGCATCTGTTGTGACTGCTTCTGTTAACGACAATTGCAACCGGCTACCTCGCTGGATGAGATGAAGACGTACGAATAGGTCATTTTACACGCACCAGCACAGCACAGGTGAGTGTGAGTATCTCATCTTCTACAGTGCGGTTCTAAAAAATGTGTTTACTTACCCCTTGAATGAAAAACCCGTATGTCCTCAAAGGCTTGTACAAATATAGGCTCAACTTCCCGCATTCCTTTCGTCTTCTGCGCTCGACTTGCTACCTGACAAGCAGATGAAGCTGGTTAGACTAGTGCGATAAACGGTCACTACTTAACCCGTCTTCCTTGGTTCCTTCAAAAACGCAAATCTACCAACATCGGAGCAGTCCATTTCGCAGCACTTACGGTGATTGTACGGCAATGTACCAACCAGAGTACCAAGACTTATTTTAACATTTTTTCAGTCAGTCCCATCGAGGACTTGAATCTTTGGTTTGTCCATTGAATTTTACAGAAACTGCAACTTTCCGCAACGCTAACCAAATTCGTGTTGCCATAACGACTACAGCTGCCATTGCGGTGTCTCCAATCGCGTGATATGCTTCTCCCAGCTTGCCATCTCACCATAAGTAAATCCAAATATGGTCGTATTACAGCAAATCCAAGTGTGTTAATATCTTTGACCGGCAGTATTTGAGTAGTAGGTTTCAGCAATTTTCTCATCCTCACGAACCAGAACTCTGTCTAGTCACACCCTCCATAGGCATTGTGAACCGCTCTCTTGTTTCCATTTCCACAGTCTCTCCTTTGAGTTATTCCACTTAGAATTTCAAGAATAATCCAGCTTCATGTTAACTTATTGGCGGCTTTTAAAGACTGGCCAGAGGGAAGTTTGACCGCGACCACCTTATCAGGCGATTACAAACGAATCTCTTTGCTTAAAACCATTGCACTACTAAGATTTTGCTACATCGATCTGGGTTAGTACACATAAGGATGTCAGAAGTAAAAAGCTCGGCGTCGCTAACAGACTCCACCACGTTTATCTGGTTCACATAGAATTTATGCTATGTCTGAATATATGTGCATAATCCACCCCTTCAATCTCTCTCACCCTTCTCGTTTCGAACCGACCAAACTTTGGTAGATTCCGATTCACTGACACCTCCTTACGATTGCGGCTGGAGAACGTGGTGAGCAGAAGCAATGCAAAACACGTGAGCAGCTCTTCCTTTTCTCCATTTACTTCAATTTTCATAATCTACCTTACTTTGAGATAGATTATGCAGAACTAGAATCAGAAATAATGCATGATTTGTTTTGCTTGGGCTCCATTCAGTGTAAGTTTTTAACCTTGATACGGTATGCTTGAACTGTACTGACTACAACTCGAAATTCCAAGTAACTGTAAGAGCTATGCAGCGTTTGCACATATGTGTTAATTTTGACCATTTCTATGGTCTTCACGCTCACTTTTTTTTAAAGCGGAACAAACTCACTTTGATCTGGTTGTAAGAACAGCAGAAGACATCTCTGTCGCCACCATGGTGACCACATTTACCTAGGTCTCCCAAAACACATCGGCCTCGTTTACGGCCACCACACACGAGTGTCCCAGCCAAAAGAAGATGTTGGACAAAGCTGACCAACCGAATTTTAAAAATTGGCAGAAGAAGGAGTCAAGAATTATTTAAAGTAACGTAACCTCTTCCAGCATCAAAGATGATGAAAAGTGACAGCCGATTTGAAACTGCTAACACACTTAGGTTAGGCAGAATTCCACGCAAGCGGGATGGTGAGATGTACTGTTGTCGTTGGAAGGCAGCTGTCAATTTCCTGTTACACAATGGCATACACCAATGGAACTGTTTGACACGATGAGAGACAGGAAGTGGTTTGAGATAAGAACATCAACAAGCAATCAGCTTTCCTTTCAAGAAAGGAAAGCATTTCCTTAGTTGAATAGACTAAAACGTTGGTGCACCAACTAGTAAATTTTAGCAGGATGTTATTAAGAAGGTCGCTTGCTCTTTCTTTTGCGCTCACGGAGAAGCGGATCCTTCGCATGTTTGCCACACTTCCGACATCACCACATGTTTCGCTCCCTCTCCACGTTATCAGAAATCGTGAAAAAATAAGCCTGGTTCGAATTCTCACCATTGTCATTCATCTCATCATTAGCAGTGTTGTCCTCGACTTTGCTAGTAGCAGATAGCCTTCGCCATCAGCGAATTTTCAAGTATGCGAAGCGGAGAGCGTTGGTCACATCGCATAATAAATATATCGTTAAGGGATTTCAAGGTAACGGATACGGCAAAGCGCAAAGTCACTTGCAACTTATTTTCTAATGTTAATATTACCAAACGTAGTGCTCGAAAGGCCCGTTTTTGTTAAGTTTAATGCCTTGAGCCTAGCGGTGTAAACAACATCTAGTATATCCAAAGTGAATGCAAAATTCGACTCTACCTTACACATGTACTGACCATAGAGTCCGACTTTCAAACAATGCTTTAATTTGCCAACAAACTCGTCTTTCAAATCAGGGAATTCGTTTTCCACCTAAAAAGCATTGTTTTTAATTTTTTTGAAACTTTGTGCATTTGCTTTGGAATAAGAGTGTGGGTGGCTAGAACGCCGGATCAAGCTCCATGCCCCCTTATCCATCTGCTTTTGGCACCAGAACTTCAGAGCAACTATTGTGCCCAGAGGTCTCCTTGACCATGGTGATAAGTCCTCCTGTGAGGTTAATAGACACCATCCCATCACTAACAGTTATTTAAAAGCAACTTTTTGCCAAATTTTTGCCATCATCACTATTAACACCTTTTTTTATATCTGTGTCAACCCTAATTTCCGGCAGTCGAATAAGAACTTATAACCACGCGGTCATAGTTATGCATGTCTCTGGAAGCAAAACCACCTGATATACAGCCCTCATTACTACCTTGCCATGGAAAACAGGCAACCTTTGTCCCTATTTACCAGATCAAACCGGCATTTGGTGAGCGCGGAGTTAAAATCAGAGCAATATAGCTCCAGTCACTGGTAAACTGTTAATGCTATTAGTATGGGGGTAAAATGCGTTCAAAAAAAACTTCTCCATCCAAAGAAAATCAGCCCGTCGAGCAAATACTATTTTTGCGTATATTTAGGCTGCATGATATCAGCGGCAGTAGAGTCACATCAAACAAACAGGCCCTTAAGTAAATCATAGTAATTCACACAGAACCAGTCTTACACTTCCCGATTTTACATCGTTCGCCAACAACCCGCTTAAACGAACCAAAGAATGAATCATGCTGTTGAAATATTCTAGTAAGCATCGTGGAAAGACTCCGTCCATACTAATCAACACTTAAGGCCAGATGTCACAGACAAAATATTGTGAGTCCAGGTATTGCGAGCAGTCCGGACGCGGCGCTTGCAGTAGAATACGCGGGTATCCGGCCACGCAAAGTATGTCGAGGATGGGAAATGTTACGACTGACCCTATGAAAAATTTTGCCGGATTACGCGAAATTGCAAGATCATGGTAGAGATTGTTCTCTTTTTCCTTGTCAACATGGTTTGATGCTAAAGGGAAAGACGAGAGGTCAATTCCAACATTGTCCTTAACCTCGGAAGAATATGGTAGCTAATCATAGGCTATAATGTCAGTACAAGCCAGGCGCCGAGAAAGCATGACACTGGCGGTCCAGAGAGGCAAGATTCATCCTTCGTTTTAAAATGAATGAGACGCCCTCAGAGATTGGAGTTGCGCCTTTGATCATCTACTGAATTGGTTTCTATGCGCAAATTTTTTGGTGTTCCAGCATTCAATCTCGCTGCCGTGGTGCCCTAAGACACTGCTGTCGGTACTGCCTTGTGTTATTAAGGCTCTAATCCCATTCTTCGTTTTCAGCAATAACGCTAATAAGAGTTGCTTTGGCAGCCAGTATACTCTGCGCAATATGGTCACCATTCTCTTTATCTTGGCTGGAGAAGAAAGCGTATTGCATCGTACATCGTTTTTAGGACGTTTTAACCAAAATTTCACAAAATTCCTTTATTGGCAGTCAGTAGGTGGAAAGAGAGGATTCTGAGTTCAGTGGAAGTGGTGGGAATAAAACGCGAACACTTGAATGCCACTTGGCCCTACAGGAGTGAACATTAAACAACTCTTTCTCATTCGACCAATTTTACCGTCGTTAGAGTGCACACTCCTACTTCACCTCGCCAAAATGATGGTTGAGGTATGTAGTCTCAGCGACTGATTGATCCTCTTCACCACAAAGGAGGTAAAGTCCTAGAATAGTTGATTGATCGTCTCGCTACTAAGTCATTTCGAATTGCTCTATGCCGAAATAGAAACGCAGTTTCATTTCACTGCTAAATACATGGACTCGGTTTCATTTCCACGACGTTTGCTGTGAGCTAATATTGTCACCACTAAACAAGTTTTCAGGGTGCATTCTTGGTGTGTAGGTCTGGCTGTCTCTTTATTTTCTTAAGATCCTTTTCAAAATTAACTACAGAGCAGAATTTGTTGTTGTAAATGAGCCACTTACAAAGATTCTTTGGAAAACCATGATCCGCAAATTGAGAAGGCAGTTACTGGACCCCGCATTAATGTGGCATCAAAGCAACAACAACGGCAGTCATAATGTGTGCCAGCAATGGAATCTTGGCACACATGCCTATATGACATTTCGGGCGATGATACCGGTTCGCCACTAATTGGATTTTATTAGTTTTACTTCTGAGCGTCTTATGGAATAGAGCAATTTTTAATCCTGCTGTATGGTAGCTTTTTCGCCCTTTATATAGGTTGATGAAATTTTCCAGTGCTCCATAGTAACTTTGCACCACAAACATTACAGAATAACTGATTGAACGTTTCGTCTGAAAAAGTCAAAAGGTCATGAGCAGGAATCAATGTCACACCTGTCCCAAAAATTTGTAAGTAAGTGAATGATAATGGCTAGAAGGTGGAGTTTGCATTCCAGACTCACCGACTTTGCATGCAAGAAATTATTCACGGTAAATGTTAGTGGTGAGGAGTGCAGCAACACCCTGTAGCAAAGTTAACATCGTTACCAAGAGCATCCCAGATCGCACTTCATCAGAGCAAGATAACTGCATCTCCTTGTCATTTCCTCCCCTACATCACACCTTCCTTCTTAGCCAGTTATGGATGGGATGCAAATGCGTTGTGTGACGTTAAAATCGACCGCAGAGTAAAAGATTGGAACAGGCCTGCTTCTCTAACGCCAAAACATGGTTGCCTGATGGCATTAAAGAAAGACTAATGTTTGCGATTCGAACATGCAAACCTGTCAAGTGTTGGTGGAAACCACACCTTCAAAATTCTGCCAAAATTCTCGAGAAGTTACATGCTTTGGAGCAAACCGGCGCCGTTTTTTTAAACCATGCCAACTTTAGGCAAAATATTGTAATCCAAAGCATGCATTCATTTAGATATCCTCACCTGTTTTACTTTAAGAGGTGGAAATAGGAAAGTGCAAAGCCGAACTTCACTGAGCTTAAGATATCACACACCTTTTGAAGACTTAAGCATGATTGACTCGTCGGGTAACATTCGGGATTTTGTTGGTGCACGCTACTACCGAAGTCAAGAGGGTCGAGCTAGTGCGTGGCTGTGACTTGTACACGCTGTATTTAGAAGGCGCAACATCGAAAACTACTCTTAATACTTCATTCAATTTTACGATGCGAGTTAAAATTCAATATTAATTTGGAATAGGAATCAGTAGTTATTAAGGTATTTTGCAAGCGGACCCTCATAATTTACATGACATTGCGTTATGGTTCAATTTCATGATTAGCTAAGCTATAGCAGAATAAACTGAGTCTGCTTGCTCAACCACCCCCAAAAATAAACATTTATATGGGACGATAGCAAAACCCATGGAGACACCAGCAAAGGATCATGTAGGGGTTACGCAAAGCATTCCTTACACGATCAGCATCAGCTGTGCATTCGCAAAGCATGAGATCTTTACCAACTCTAAACCACCTGTTGTTTCTTTTCACATTCACCTTACATTTCACTCTTACTGTCGTTGTGTCGATCAGCTAGGCTGCGCCGAGGCCAAAGACAGATCCTTCTGATGTACCAAGCTTTTACGAGGTCGAAATAGTAGTCGCGAATGGGGATGAGAACAAAGCGCTCAAGAAAGTAATGGAGGCGAGGGTGATTTCATGACAAGTAGGTCGCGTCTTCTTCCGGCAATTCATAAATTTGTCCACTGCCATAACTCTAGAAACACATAAAATTCCTCCTGTCTTAAAATTACTCATTTTCGTCATTGAGCACTCACCTCTGCTTAATGCCATGACACTACATTCCATAAAATGATCGAACTGGTCTGCATTACCCCATCTCTATGCAGCGCTGCAATGCCAAGTGTCACAATGCTGCGTCGCAAACAGCATTACACCGACTAAGTTCACAAGACTAGAAGTCAGCATTTAGCTGCTACGATAAGCCGAAGAGATGGTTACATCATGTGCGTTTCTTCCTGAGAGTTCTCTTTGATAAAGCTGGTCCAGAAACTCCTCATGGCATGACCACGCAACTGCAGAGGCAGCACAATACCGAATCGTGCAATCAAATAGAAGCTCCTTCAGTGCGTGATTAACACGGAATAAGAGCGAGGAGGAAGAAGTAAGGTAGAGAAGGTGGAGGCAGCCACAAACACATAATAAGTCAAAATTTATAGACGATCCAGCACTATTCATTTAAAGCATAAAACGTAAAAGGAATTTGCTGTCTTGACGAATCAGTCGGTAAAACCTGTCACAAAATGAACACCTACACTTAGTCCTCCAAAGAGTTCTGCACATTAGAATAACGACCACAGTCAAAATAATTATCAACCGCGTGAGCAGCAGCAGAAGTCTGCAAAAACGAGTATCCGGTTTGTCTCACTTGTCTTGAAGGCTGCATTTCCTCAACTTCCTTTATGAAATCCACTCTCTTAGCCACTTATTTTTACCCCTTTCCACGCTGTAGCAATCATCCCACAGTACTGCCTTCCATAGTTGTAATGCGATGAAAAACAATCGCCATCATATTGCGTTTCACACGTCAAGGCATGACTATGTGTTGCGGCTTGAAGTATGCCACGAAAACGAATCACTTAATTATCACAAAGCTGGTTCCTACAAACTTCTTTTTCGTACAAAACTGAGAGTATGGGTAAATGAGCGACTTTCATAAGTATGTGAACACTTAAGTGTGACATTTATGAAAGTCGAAGTCCTTTCATCAATTAAGCTACCCTCATATCTTACCTGGTCTGTCAGCTAGACGGGTGCAAGCGAATCATTTTGGAACAGATAGGAGCAAGAGGAAAAAAAAATAAGGCATGCTGCATCACAGCACTGTGTGAAGTCATCTTATCCTGCCATCTCTTTTTAATTCCTGTGGCTTTATTCACTATACCTCTGCCTTGGTCATTCCTTTGTCTCATTCATGTTACTTTGCTCCCACCAAAGGAATGCATGCATCACCACCGCCTATCCATTGGGTTCAGTGACCGATTTCCTAATTTTACAGTGTCTCTTTGCCTTAGATGTCAACACGTCGAAGAATCGTGCATAATCTCCATACATTGTCCGTTCGCGAACCTTTTTTTCTACTCGCTAAACATTTCTGCTTCAACACTTAATACTAACTGCGTCTTCCTCTCTATCTCAATTGTTCCTTTACCCTTTTTGTTGAACGTTAATGTAACTTTGCAGCTACCGAAAAAACCGAATGGATCACTACTGCTAATTGCAATGCAAGATAACAATTTCCTTAAGCAAAGTATCAGAGATACGCATTGAAACAGTTGTAAACTTCAGGGGTGATACACCGACTTCTAAATATATTTTCTACCCTGCACTATGGATGCTGTGCCACGCTTGCTTTTATTGTCTTCTGGTTGGTGCGATGTCACACGATGCTAGTGAGTGCGTCAACACACTCAAATGACAGATAAGTCGAAGGCGGAATTTTGTGCCATGATTATGGTCAAATCTGGGAATTGAATTGTAATGATCAGGGTGTGAATAATTTGAAGTAGTGAATAGTGGTGTTTCGAGTCACTAATATTTGAGAGCGTAAGAATACATGCTGGAGGTATTAGACCTCATCATATTTGGTAGATCCAAGGTATTTCAGGGCTGATACGCAAAACGGTGCTAAGAGGTCAAGAGTGTCTGCTTGACTTGGTTGTCGATCTCCTCATCGACAAGGTGATTCGAAGAGTCTATGCATCGTTCCCGTTCCGATATCATTTGTTAAGTCGAAATGCCAAAGAGGATGGGTGGAATGCACCGTAGCTCTTTGGTTGGTTGGTTGAAGGGTGAGTCCGCCATCTGGTTCGCCGTCTATTGATTGCAATACATTGATTTGATTGACGGACGCCCTTGTTCCACACCCTCACAGGCAGCGTGAATTAGTGGCGACACAAGAGACAACTGCTTTTCACTGGAATCAGAGCCTATGCCAGTTTTACAAGTCGCGTCAACTTCACATTAAAAAGAGGCAAATAGAAATGGAAAATCAGCAATAATCCAGGCTGAGCTACGCTGGAAGAGGAGTCGGTTTTAGGTAAAGCGTGAGTGAGACAAACCAAGTCCAGTCCGTACTAGCCCGATTTGGGTGATCGTCTTTTCATCATTGTATCATGCCATAATTTGGAGTAAAACTAGTAGAGATAGAAAATAAAATTACAAATATGGCACGAACAGTCGATGGGATTGGGAGAGGAGGAGGAAGGGTAGTAATTAGTGATAAGCTCAAACGAAAACAAATAAATGCAAGGATTTAAATGCAGAGTGTGTGCACCCCGTTTTGTCTTTGGTCTAATGTAGTGGGCATACACGGTGGGACATAACGCAAGGCGCAGTGCGTGAGAGCATATGGAGCGTAGTAGGAGACACAGGAGCCACTCAGCAAAGGCGTGTTAGAGTAGGGTATGAGAAAGGAGGCGTTGACAAGAGATCTCCTTTCTACCCATTTTGAATCCGTCATCAGGCCTTCTTCTCAAGTGTGCGACCTGCTACTTAATGTCTACGTAAAAGAAAGGGAAGGCCTCACATCGTACTGCATAGGATTGTATAGAGTCGATCGGGCGGATTAACTTAGTATCAAGGCTGACGTAAAAGGCATGTCTGAGGATGCGACATATACGGTAGATGAGATAGCTCTGTTTTCTCATATCTCTCCTATTTAATCTGCTCTGATCCAGTCCAATCGAGTCAGATCCAGTCAAACCTAGTCTTGCGTAATGCCACAGTGCTTCTGCAGTAGGGCATGCATGTTAAGCTTGTTATAGCTACCATAGTAGGTCTCCAGATGCTGATGTTTGAGACATGAATAGTATATGTGGCACAGTAAACTCAGTGTAGAGTAAAGATCCATTGAGGAGTCGACGGTTCGGTCCTAGAGACTGCTATTGAGAAAACAAAGATGCGTGTTTTACGCCTATCTCTGATTCTATGTCAAAATGAATTGTTAAGCCTACACTACTATTGACAATAGTGCTTTTAGCTGGACTTAAATAGGTGCTAAGTTACGTATACAATTAGATGGAGGAGACAAGGATTGGAAATGGACACAGTGAGTTGACTCTACACTGTGCTGCGTTGCAGCGTGCCCTAGTCCTTTCCTTTTTACATCCATTCCCAAAGAGGCCCAGTTGTCCATTCAGCTAGACAGGTGGCTAGGCAAATTTCAATTTATTTACCTTTATGAAGCAAATTTAAGCGCTTTAGATTAGAGCACTCTTAACGCTCAGAGACAACCGTTTTCCATGCGATATATATCAAGGATCATGTTGTATAATGTTGCAAAAGTGCGCATAGATTAAGCAAGGAAAAAAAGGATATCACAGAGAGAGGAGGGAGGTTATCCTTCGTTTCTAGTTATCTATCTGCTTTGACCTTCCGAGATAAAGAGAGATGCAGTGGAGGTCGAGGACAGAGGGAAGATCATAGATGAAAAGAAAAACAAAGCAGAAGGGAGATGCCGATGAACGGAAGAAGGGCAGGAACGCTGCTGCAAAGCATGATGAGTAATAGAAGGCTATACAACGCAGAGAAGAGCATGTTTGGTGGCATGCTTTGTGATTGACCTCTTCTAATCTGAAGCGTGGGATCGATTTAAGGCACATGTCTCGTGGTGTCTCTCAGTACCATCTGTTGTGATCTTTTGATAGTACTGCTTGTACGTGGTTTTGTTGGAGCAGACATCACTTGCCTTAATGCCTCATAACTTGGTCGAACATGGTGCAGCGTAGGGCATGCGAAGGAGGCGGAAGAGATGGAGAAGAGCCACCGATGCACTGCCGAATCTAGACTGCTTGTCTTCAAAGTTTTGCATCTTCTGTTTCCTTTTGCAACCAAAGTTCTTCTGGCGATTAAAACAGTTTAATCAGCACGAGGTATAATTGAGTAAAGAACGTGGCAAATCGCTCATAAAGGTTGCGAAGAGCTAGCGATGATGAATTTTGAGCTAACTGTTAGCTTGCACCAGAGTCGACAACAAAGGCAATTAGAATGATTTCCAATGCATAGTAAAGCAGTGATTCCACAAAATCGACTATTTCATTATATGGTATGGTTAAGTCTCACTTAAAATCAACAGGCGAATACTATAATAAATACACAGCCAAAGAAATATTGTTGCTGAACTTGTGATGACAGGCATTCATTAGTCCCTTCAACAGGTCACTGTCCAAAAGGCCGAAGCCAAATCCTCGTCCCTATAATTCGATGGAAACATCAAATCGCATAATCAGCCATACTGCACTTTCAAATTCGTACGATGCATACATGTGGGATCACTATGGGCTGAAAGATGGAATTAGCGCAGATCATCAACGGAATGAAGTGCGAAATTAGGAACTCAGAATTATCCACTAAAAATGATACCGTATTAACTCCTGCACCGAGTTCAACTTTGCTTGATTTCAAATATCTTTGTTACGCCTTCAAGGAATGTGTGCCATCGCTTCATTTAAGAGTCACATGATTATCGAGGCAGGAATGCATTCATTCAACCATATTTATGGCCAAAATCTACGTTAGGATGGAAGCATGGCATTTTCACCCCCCAATCATTTCATCTAATCTTAAAAGTGGCAAAAATCAAGGACCGTGCTTATGCAAGTCAAGGAAAACTAAAAGAAATAATGGATATGGCAGCACTTTCATCCGATCATGTAATAAAGCCTCTAGGTAAAAACAATAGTAGAACTTCAATTCACTAATCCATCATGCATACCCAACGAGGAAATGCCAAAGGGAAGCTCGGTGTAAGCTGAAGCAAAGATGTCTAATCATTTATTAAGCAGTTTCAAGTGATAAACAGGAATAATAGCATTGGTTGAACGTTCAGAGCAAGAGAGAAGTAGAGGAGGGCATGCACACCGCCGACTAGCTCCTTCACCTCCTTGGCACGTGGAGGCGCCTTCACAAGCGTCGGTGCAGGCACTACCTCGGTGGTGGTTGCTGTTTACCACCATTGCTGCGACCATCCCCACGGCTGGCCACATGGCGACCACCATTGCGGCTTCTTCTCCCACGACCACTCACACGGCGACCAGCAGTGCGGCTTCTGCACAGACCACAATGCCCACTTCTGTCCCCATTGCGAACCCTTCTCAAACTCTCCCTACGGTGCCCACTTCCACGGATACGAGCATGGCCAACCTCCCCACACCATTTCTTTGTCTCTGCTTTCCTTGATACCGACTTGCGCTCTGAGGTGTGCCTGCTTATATACCAGTCGCCTTGTCTCTAATTGTCTCGTGTAGCCCTCGTGCTCACTGCGCATTTAGCTCTACACCCGTGCTTGCCGATCATCGTCGATGCTCTCATGATGCCAACATTTTCGGCTGACATTTTAGGTGTCGCATAGACTGTGAGTTGCATGTGACTTCTCAACATAGAAATTTAACAATGATCTATGAACGGTGATGGTTTGCACGCACGCGTAGACGCACGATGACAACTTATATAGTTGATGAAATGCAGCAACGAACGTTGTTTAGGAGTGCATTTTCATCTAGGTGTTGTTAGTCTTCCACTTGTATTCAAACTCTATATTAGCCAATAATGCCCATGTAGCCTCTTCTATTGCACACATAAGTCGCTCGCAAAGAACATAATACCCACCAGCAGAAGTTTGCTCCAAATTCATGACTTCTGCGATATCTTGGCTTAACAGTCAATTTCTCGGTTTATTTGTGCGGCAGATAAAATTATTGGGCAGTATTTATGCGTGATGCAGGAGAACCGAGTAAGTCTTTAATGATATTTTGCCAAATATAAATATACATACCTGGTTTATCACCCTATTGGAGTTATGCGGGATAAATTCATCGAAGGCGATGGCTCATCCAGATTGACAATCGACTGCGAATTGAGAAAAGCGATTGTAGCTCATGTTTTCACAGAATTCATCAATCAGCATATCATTTGGCAACCATTAAACAATGTCTTCTGCAAGCGATTTTAGGGCTTAATTTACCGGTTGATATTTATGCATTCCTTAGTATGCACACATACCTCTGGGCGGCCTTAGGCGCAATTGATGCTAAATCTATTCGTGTCAAATGGTTCTGCTCTAAACAATTAGCTCTTCTTTGCAGTCTTAATCAGGGGCCTTACGTACGTATATAATAATAATAATAAGGACGATTGGCACATCGTCTCGTACCATTGCAGACTAATGGATTATTAGAAGCAGTTTGCTCAGTGAAGTTCTACTGGGAGATAAGATGGTTAGTGCACTGAGAACTCAGCGAATCCGAGACAAAATTGCATTTGGCATCGCCAAGACTACTTCAAAGTTGTATAATCATTCTGTTAGTTCTATTGCGAAACTTCAGTAAATTTGAGCTAGAGTTGAGAAAAGAATACAATCTCTTTAAATAAATATCCGAATTTGCTTGTTTATCAGCCTGCAAATTTTCCCTCCACTTACGGGATAGATCTACAACTGGTTTTATTTGTAATGTGATTGTAATTTGCAACATTGTTTAAAAACCATCTTAAATCATGTTGAATTTCAAGTGATTAAAAGGTCAATACTATAAGCCAAGGGATGTCTCAGTGCTTGATACGTTTCGCGTCAAATCTAGGGAGCATAATGCAATAAGTCTCAGCATTGAAAACAAATGATTGCGCTTGCGAGAAAAATATCCAAGACGTCTTGTGTGCTACGATGGCGTAACCCAGTCGAAACGAAACTCGAAATAGCTGTACTTATAGTCGAACATATTGGATTGGTGTCATGAAGGCAAATCTCTACACGATTGATGGTGAGACAAGTCACTTGTAGCCTAGAAAGCATTTGATGCTAATGAAATATTTCCTTTCAATGTAATTATCACCGGGACATGAATAAAGCGAGTCTAGCGGTTCGGTAAGGTTCAATACTGGCCTGTGATCTACGACCTCTACATTAGCAAGGCCATCACCGTTCATAGATCATTGTTAAATTTCTATGTTGAGAAGTCACATGCAACTCACAGTCTATGCGACACCTAAAATGTCAGCCGAAAATGTTGGCATCATGAGAGCATCGACGATGATCGGCAAGCACGGGTGTAGAGCTAAATGCGCAGTGAGCACGAGGGCTACACGAGACAATTAGAGACAAGGCGACTGGTATATAAGCGGGCACACCTCAGAGCGCAAGTCGGTATCAAGGAAAGCAGAGACAAAGAAATGGTGTGGGGAGGTTGGCCATGCTCGTATCCGTGGAAGTGGGCACCGTGGGGAGAGTTTGAGAAGGGTTCCCAATATGGACAGAAGTGGGCATTGTGGTCTGTGCAGAAGCCGCACTGCTGGTCGCCGTGTGAGTGGTCGTGGGAGAAGAAGCCGCAATGGTGGTCGCCGTGTGGCCAGCCGTGGGGATGGTCGCAGCAATGGTGGTAAACAGCAACCACCACCGAGGTAGTGCCTGCACCGACGCTTGTGAAGGCGCCTCCACGTGCCAAGGAGGTGAAGGAGCTAGTCGGCGGTGTACATGCCCTCCTCCACTTCTCTCTTGCTCTGAACGCTCAACCAATGCTATTATTCCTGTTTATCACTTAAAACTGCTTAATAAATGATTAGACATCTTTGCTTCAGCTTAAACAGAGCTTTTTTTTGGCGTTTCCTTGTTGGGTATGCGGAACGCATTGGCAAGTTAAATCGGAGGTAATTTTTACTCCTATTATTACACCGGACTGTTTCAGGGTTTCGATTATTTTGTGCTTACTCGTTTTAAGGTTTTATGTGCCAGACTTCGGATCTATTCTGCTCTAGTGTTAAAAGCGTCATGGGTGCTCATCTAGAATGAATTGCGAAAACTAAAACATGCCTTACTCTTATTGTTTAGCTTTGAAGTGTTGTAAGTAGAGTTGAAACTCTTGCGGCTGGACAAAATACACTGGAGGCTATGCTAGGATATTTAGCTTAGAAATTTGAATGCGTTTACTCATTTCTGGTTGCCTTAAGCGTGATTTTCTAATCGGCCGTACGTACTTGAAATTGTGCTGCAATGCAGTCGTGACACTGTTGAAGACTTGTCATAGTTAACAACGACGATTGTTTTGAATTGCAGCCCAATAATTTGCTGTCGCTTGCGGCTGGAGAAAAAGTTTGTGAGCGGATGGGTTAGTGCCTCCACTTAACGGCTACCCGTCACTACCAATCCCAAATTCGATTTGTAACGTAGCCTTATCCTGAGCTATAAATGTGGAATAGCTTACTGCAATCCACCAGCAGATAATGAAACCCGTAATGCTTATAAGTTTCAAAGTGCTTTCTTTCTCTACCACTACCACTTCTACCAGTAATGACTATGACTAGCACATTCCTTCGCTAACCCTTATAAGCGCATTCGTTGATGGCATTAACCAGTGGCTCGAGAATAAACTAGAAGACATACCTTATTAAAATAAGCACGGGCAATTAATGGGTTCCTGATGTCTCTGATACCCTTAAAAGGTTATGTTCTTAAACAGGAGTTGGGATGGATATCCATCCATCTGTTCAACTGTTGTGAAACTGCACAACAATCGTGCAGATCCACCCTTTTTCAACTGCCTACTCAAGACACTAGTATGTCGCTGATGACTATCCCATCTGAAAACTATTCTTCACACTTTATCGCTGAGTGCAGTGACTTTGCCTTCAAAATGGCAGAACCCTCATGTAACTGTGGGTGGCTGCGTCGGGCCCTTTTAAGAGGCAGTGAGAAGTGACGCCTTGGTGATACAGTCCACCACATTCTCACAATTATCACCGTCTGCAGGAGCCTTTCACCTGGATTGCGCTGTACAAGTCTTGGCGTTAATGATGGCGCCGTTCAACTGCCAGGAACTCATGCTGCAACAAAAGCAGTGTTTTGGCAACGTAAATGAGAATCTCCAATTTCACTTGAGTAAGTTTAAGCTACCTGATGTTTTTTGCTGTAGAAATTCCAACCTTTTAGTCATTCGTCATCCTACTTTACTTTTGACTGTTCAAAAAATCGCGATCAGCTCTTCTCAGTTCGACTGAGTGATTTTATGTCATATTCCCTTTTTGCTTGTCCGTTCAGAAATTAATTTCGCATACGCTGTTTCCCTCTACCTCTAAGTTTAGGTCCTCACCTTCTCCGTAGACTCGTCAGCCGTGAGGCAATAACAAGGAGTCCCAAAGGCTTCAACTCGTTTATCTATCATTTCCCGCTAGAGTATGTTGCAATAGACTCACTTAGTCTTGATTGCTGTTTGGCCAATTGATAGCTTAGTAACGAACCAGAGGAAATGCTCTCATGTATTGGATTAAATGCCCTTGAAGTATCCATGTTCTCTGCTGATCGCAGGTTTTGTTAGCTGTGACAGATCCGTGGGTGCTCAGGTCGCGATACGTGCCGGGAATGGCCATGTTGTGGGAAGGTTAAATATTAAGAGCTAAGCTGCCGTTAGAGGCGGAAATTTTGTAAGCTACTGCTCTTAACGACTAGAGTAACACCTACTAGTGTGCCTTTCTGTACCTTTTTGTTTCTAAGAAATTGATCTGAACCGATGTGCTGCACAATTTGGTGCTACTCAGCAGACCGCTGATTGAGTTTCATCTTTCTATATCCCCACCAACCTTGTAAAGTAGCATATTTGCCTAAGAATAAGTAATCTGTTGCCACAGCTTTTAAAGTAAAATGATTTCTTAGGTTTTTGGTACTCTAGCACGAGATCTTGGACGTCACCTCTTTGCGTTTGCATGGGTGTCAACTTTGACTTTCGACCTCACCAAAGTTGATTACTGAATTTCCGATGCCCCTGCTGTGTTGCATGTCTATGACCTTATGTGATTGCATTGGATTCAACGCAGCCTTACAGGGAGATGCGCACCATGCACCGACTATTTCTGAATCATTTTGTCGGCGGCTGTATTTTATGCGAAATTTCGACACCACTACTAAGTTGGTCAGTGAAGAACGGCAATGAGTGCTAAATCAGCGGAATTTGTCGATTCGTCGGCTCTTAACGCAGCAAATCGTGAATTGGGCAGACTTCTAGGGAATGACGATCTGAACGGTTTGCGATTTACAAATGTCAGGGGCATAAAACCCTTTCCTACCCATCCGCCATATTAGAAAAGACAACGCCTCGAATTCTATGTCACTTACATAAAATGGCTTAGTGTATCTTAACATGACAAAACAGTCTACTAAATGTTATTTACCACCCAAATACTCTGGATAAATGTCCATTTAAAACGCATCAACTCGTTTTAATTCTTGGCACATTTAAATTGACATTGCAATCTCAACACCTATCAAATAGCAAAGTTGCCAAGAAAAATTCCCTTTCTTGAGAAGCAAGAAAAATTGAGAAAACCGGGTTTATTGTGTCAAACGAACACAATTATTAGCGTTTGCAGATATTAAACGACTAAAAGAGGCTAATCGCATCTAGAGTGCTTCTAATCCAAGCAACGTAATGCCTCATCTTTCGCACGAAGCACCTTCATGTTCGTGTCCTTTTCACTTCGTGTAACCAGGTCCATCCGCAATATTTATCGAACCACTGACTGTAGTAAATGAATATGGAATAAGGAAGCATAATTCAAAAGATTTCAATTGCAGGTGGGGCATATCACCCATAAAATCGTGCCACAAATTCATTCTGACAAGCCGTCCTAAGCACGCCTATTACGACTGGCAGTGATGTCTGCATCAATGACTGCCGTCAGCATAGGTACGTCTAAATATAGATGCTGACTTGGGGACTTTCGTGTTCAGAGTCGACAGTGGAATCTACGAAGCTTTAAAAGTAACCATCAAGCGACACAGAGCTACTGATGCCTTTACCAGTGCCTCCAAGACACGCTCAATCGGTGCATGCTTTACACGAGAAGTAACGTCTACTTCATCCAGACTTTGAAAATGCCTTAAATTAAAGCCAAAACAAAGCAGTTATTAAAAGTGGCCCTAAAACCTTTAGTCGAAATCAACCAAGCATGGCGTAATGCTTTACGCACTTAGCAATGTAAAGAAATGTTTTGGACAGATGGTCACTGGATTCTCTTGGAGCGAGTGAAAAGTTTTATTGTGGATAGGTCATCTACTGGCACAATTGCTTTCACGCATTAAGGATGGTTCCACGCATATCATAAGTTAGTAGGTGTTTTAACTACACGGAAAGCTACTTCTTATCCCTTCATGAGCAGCCATGTCTTAGGTTTGTGACCCTTTCTCTTCAATACTTCCTCAGAGATAGAGGAGGTGGGAGGAGCAAAGCAGGCCAAATCCTCTATCGTGCGGAACAGCTTGGATCAAGAGAGATAGTTCAAGTAAGCCTGTGCATTTTTCAACCTCATCTAACGGCATAAAGATAGAATAGCAGCAGCCTCAACAATTAGCACGAAGTCGTTTAAATTGTATTCGCATACACGTTTGCCCATTGAACGTAAGTGCAGTGCATTTTTGATAATTCATTGGTATTTCCATATAGTCCTGGGCCGAATTTCTTTGTCTTTATTGCACAGTGTTTCCCAATGCAGCCACATCATCACGAAGTAGATGAATTTGTCAAATCATAACAATCAACGATAAATCTGTCTGCTGCACAATAATACTCATCTGGCAAGGCGAACACTTTACTTAACTACTTTGATCAAAGACATCAGTGCGTGGTTTTCAGTATCGTTAAAATTTTGCGGAATCATTCTTATCGCCCCCTGCCATTAAATCAGTCACAGACGGTGGAACATACGCAAGTAATGTGTTGGTCTTAACTGCCTTGTTATACACTCTTACGAGTTACCTAATGTGCAGGAGTCAGCAGTGCCTAGAGCAGCGTGTTCTGCATCGAATGGTCTCGAAAGAGTTTTCTGCAGAGAGAATCTGTCATCGATCCCGAATGATCATGTTGAAGGTTTGACATCTAATTCTTCATTCATTACAACTGGTGAATATGCATTCGCTGATTTAGCCACCGTAGTCTCCTCTACTGCCTTGGTCTTAATGTCTGCATGATTTTCGCGTAAGACTGTGCGTACTGACTAGTTACAACGCCACAACTTTACATAAAAACGAAAGCCTCCAGAAAGTTAAGGTAAAAGCTATTTTGTAACAGTGGGCGCACTTATCAGTGTCCTTAACACAATCGCTCAAGCAGTTCAATAACATTAAATTTCATAGTGTGCGCGTGAATGCTTAATTTGGTTAGTAGTTCAAGAACTTGCAGACCATGGACTAACTACAATTGACAGCAAATTTAAAAGTACACGTGTGCGGATTGTTAATGTAAAAATTTTTGATAAGAGAATGCCCTCTTAACTCCGTCTCATGTTGCTGGCCGCTCCCACTACGGGTGGAGTCGTTGCATTAGCGATCGGTAAGTTGTCTTCCTATCCTTACACTGTTCAGTACACGTGAAGAAAGAAACTATTCGCGATATGAGAGCATTCTATAAAGACAGCGAAAATTTCTCATCACAGAAACTGCTAAAGTGCGACAGAGACGGCTTAGCTACTCTTACTCATTTGTACCTCGATACATTGCACCACAACACCTTGCATGATGTCACAGTCAAATCAACTTGGTGTGGCTGACTTCTTTTTGTTATTATGCCTGATGCTTACCTTCCTTCGCACTTTAGCTCTTTACTTCTATAGCGTCTTCAAATGTTCTTTAATTTTGTGGTGAATAGGATTTTGTTCATCTTCGTACCCTTTTACATGGCGTATGCATCAAATAAATCAGTTTTCATAAAGAGTGTTGCACTCTATTTTCGTTTAATTTGGTCATCAAGAACCAAAGTACAGCTTTAATCAACGCATAAAGTAAATATAACACGATAAAACCAATTGAATTTGGTAAATTTTAGGGAAACAAAGTGTGCTGGTGCTTCGTAAGGCGTGTTTAATGCCAAGGTGTTTGACATAACCGGGTTGATTTTATCAAACCTTATTTATCTCCGTTCTGGCTAACCATAGTCACGGATGATATCTTCCTGCCCTAACCTTAAAGCCTATGCTGATGCACCAACACTAATGATTAGTCGCCCCAGCTTATATGTTGCAAGCATCCGAACACCTCATGTCCGCAATCACAGGCATCAGGGACATTTTCCTTTTGCGCTTTTCATGTTTTGCCCGTTTAACAATTTAGCAATTCTAGATCACGTTAAAATAGGAACCGGCATTAACTCGCAGTCGTAATATATGGATTTGTATAGCTAAATAATTTTATCGTGATGCTCAATCCGCCACTAACTAAACATAAATCGTGCAGGTCTACCCTCTGCCTACCAACCCGTAAACATCTTGAATGCATTTAGCAGCTAACATTCTGTCAATTGCTTTATTGCCTAAATAATTTATATCTGCTTTTATTTAATTGGGTTTGAGTAGGGCATAATGGAACAGAAGAAGCTTTAGGGTCCTCTCAGCACTAATGACGAACCGATGCCTTCCCATTTGTGCAGACTCTGGCGTTTCTGAGAGCGTGCAATTTAAAGCGGTCGACTCTTACACAGTGCACATGAAGTATGATCCACCGCCTCAAACCCTAGGCGACATTGTTGACTACATCATCGGTTGGTATCTTGACAATAGATGGCAGGGCAAAATTTCTGGTAGCAGAGATACCCAATCGTTCGAGCGTACGTAATCAATCATCTGTGTCAAACTAGGCGCTCAATCATCAACCAAACCTTTCTTTTTCCAATCTGATAGGAGAATTGCCGCAAGTAACCACCAAATGGTCTAAGCTGCTAGATTATAATTCCAATCGAATCTGGATCTAAATAATCGGAACATAGCGCAGCTCTATGTGCTTGCATCATTTTGGCTTTCTTCGCCAAAATAGTCCACTTAACTGTCGGCCAGGTCCAAATTTTTACTACATGACTTGGGAAAAAACGTGGCTAGTAGAGATGAAACGAACAGCTGGGTACAGAATTGAATAACCTGAGGTGAAAACCCACGAAAATGGATCTCAGCTATGCACTCAAGCTATCCTAGTTTTCGTATTGGAATCATTCGCATTACCTTGCGTTCATTCCTAAGCATCAAAGGTCTTAAAATTGAACTGAACTTTACTGGACCGCAACTAATCTAACATTTGAAACCTAATCCTAGATACTTACAGATTCAAGTGAGCAACAAATGACACACCGTAATGCCTGTCCACCCTGGCTTTTTGTTACTACGCACTCTTATCACAGCTGCATGGCACGAAATGTTGTGGTTTCGGGGGAGACCTACTTTTTTGGCATCGTAGACAGTTGACAGCCGGTGCCTAATTAAAACCGCTTATAGACCCAAGTAAAAAGTACTTAGAACGCAGAGCACTTTAGTCAATTCGCTAATGTGCTGCTTGCATAATCTGATTGTGATCTAAGCCACCACACAAAAGCTAATGGCATCCTGACCTCTCCGATGGCGGTGGAACTCAGTGAGCAGCTATTTCGTAAATAAATCCTTTTCTCGTCTTATTATCAAGACTTCTAATTATAACCGCATCGCTGTTAAATAACTTAAATTGACTTAGTGTTATACGTAGTTTGCATATGCAATTATGATATTTAGTTTTACTAAGTAATTTTAGGGCGCATTAATAATTAAAATTTTAAGAATAAACAGCAAAGTTTAATGACAAGTAAATGGATTTTGCCAGTTTATGCACGAGGAAGATGGCAAGAAAGCATATGATGCAATTAATTCTTACCTGAGTTACATGTAAAGTGACGCCAAAGGCGGAATTCTAACCCTGAATCGCTAGGTAGAGGACTCATGATTAGCAAATCATGCTCCAGTCAGACGCGACACGTTCCAGCGAAATTATGCTTCACAAGCTCATTTTTACCAAGCGATCCCTAGTAAGTAAGATAAGTCTTTTAAAATATACGGCCCTCTCCTGCCAAAATCATGACTTTTTAGTGTATCAAAGGACCCCATTTACCAACGAGATGGAAAGCGATTTGATTAGCTTAAAGGCTTGTTTTACTTAACAAAATACGCATTCGCAGTTAAAATGTGTCCTAGAGATTATAAACCTCAAGCGCATTTATTTTTTGTCTTAAACGAGACGTGATGTGTTGCATTTAATGTACAGGACCAAGTGATTAAGCTTCATACACATTGTTGGAGTAAAATCCATCACCAATCATACGCGTGTTTCTAAATTCAGCAAAATTTATTCATCAAACCAGCGGCATCAACGAAGATGTAGCAATCCCTTACGTTGAATTGCTTTGGCATACGGAAGTTGGTACACGTAAAATTTTGGGCAGCCTATTGGCCCAAAATACTCGTGATTATGTAAAAAACAGTCCTAATTGACGTCACCACATTTACTCTTTAAAAACATGCCATCTAAGCCTGTCCTAGTAACTACAATTTATTATTTAAATCGACCTAGACTTATCACAACCTAGCTTGAGCCACCCGCCCCCTAACACAAGTGGTGCGCTAAACAATCACTTTTATTTAATGATTCATTCGTAGCAAAATGTAGCTGCTACACTCCCACTCACACATGCATGTATGGAGGGCGTGAGACAATTAGGGACTTCACTGCTCATTGACTTAAAGATCAGGATTATTTTTGTGCTGGTGTGATCTTTGCAAAACGTGTTGTGTGGAGGGCGTCGGTGATGGCTTAATGGTGGGCTTAGCTTTGACGGCATGAGTTGGTGTCTGGGCGAGGTGGCCGCAACAGAAGCGGAGGAAGGAGTGACTAGTGGGGAGCAGTCTTATCACTACGCAGATTGCACTTTGCAGCAGTCTTAAACGTTTGCTCGTTAAGGTGTTTTCTCCTATCATTAGTTATGTCCGGAGACGTTAGCTTTGCAGTGGATTAGATATTCACGCATCGACTCTTCCATTGTTTGCTTTTTTCCTTTTCGGATGCTAAAAAATTACTGCGGTGGTGAGGCAACATTTGATGAGTCCGTGGAATGGTAGGCAGTACGAGCTCGTGAAGTCATTGGCGGAGGCGTCCTCGCCTCTGTTGTGCAATGTGGATGTCGGCATGGACGATAGCGGTGTGTGTTGGATGGCACAGCGGTAGGTGTGAGAAGGGTGAGAAGGGCGTGGGCGCATGCTCAATAGACTAACTGGAGTGTAACACTGATGAGCTGGGTGCAGGGGGACGGGTTTATTTTTCGCGTTGATGAGTTGCGCTAGTGATTGTGTTAAGATGGGGAGGACGAGAAGGAGAGGTGTCCTAGGGCTTTTTTTTCAAACGTACTGTAGGTGCTCTTCTTTTCGTGAATTCGGGTGTGTGTGTGCATTTCTTACTGTCTACTAGTTGTTTTGTTGCACTTAAATCTACGCGTATTGATATTGTCGAGATCGTCTAGGGCTCGTTTTTAGTTCCGTAAACGTGGTTTGGTTGGTTGTTGGATGGCAACGCTTTTTGCGTTCGTTCCCTGTGCTGAACAATGGAGTAGAGGGGATTGATTGAAGTAGGTAGGTAGGTGGGATGTTATTTGAATAAGAAGGGAATGATGTTCTGGTCGTGAATGAGGCTCCACTTGGTGGGAGGGAAGGCGAGGAGGAGAACTTACCAAGCACTTGGCTTTACATGGTGCTAAAGTGGCCGACGAAAGGGAATCTTCACTTCATCTGGAGAATTATTATGTGGTAGGCATGGGGGTGTTGAGTGAGCAGCACAAGATGTCAATTTTGTACGCAAAACTTGTAAGTGCAGTATTTATGTGTTGTAATAGTCGGCCTCTGACCAACACTAGCTGCATCGCCGCCGCCTTCGTCGCCATTGTTTGCAACGCTGACTACGTGACGTTTCTCAACGTTGTCGTCGTCGTCATCGTCAATTACGGACTCAACGGACTGCCTACCAACAATGACACGCATCATAGTTGTCGACGGTGGCAACGATGGCATGGGGGAATGTGGGCGTAGAATCCGATCCATGGGAAGCCACTGGGACTACACCAAGTGCCTTTGAACTCGTCGTTGTCGACGGCGACAGCTGAGGTGTCGAAGCAATTATTAGATGTGTGATGAATGCGACTGAGAGTTTTCTTGCCCCTCCTTAGTGTGGACTACTTATTCACGCAGGGCATAAGCAGGCCGGCAGTGGGCTTGGAAGAGGGCCTCAACATCATAGAAGAATGGTTGCGGTGTGTGTGGTTGCATGAACTCCAGGCAGGCGGGCGAGCGGGCGAGAGCGAAGGGAGAGGAGAACGGTACCTTGGTAAGTACTCCCCCATGGGACAGTGTATGCTGCACAAGTTGGGTGAGATCCTATCATAGGCTTAAAATTACACCACTTTTGCTTGTTCTGTTTGTTTATTTTTTCCAACCCAAGTTAGTAGTAAGATTTTGAGGCCTTTAGCAGTAACAATAACAACAACGGTATGGCGTGAGGCAAAGCTGATTTGAGGCTATATTACAAAGAGCCTTCATGCTATGCATTGGTTTTTCACGACGTCCATGCATGTGAGCGTTGAGCGGGGTGATTT